>JAVTVY010007188.1:0-42736 GCA_036873755.1 Hanleya hanleyi
GGATTCCTGTTCCGCAATGATAGGTCAGTCTGAATTTTAGATCAGTTGGTTTGGGTATTCAGACTTTTGTTCACTGATAGCCTTTTTGATTTGTTCGGATTTATGAATTTTGGGAAGGTCATAAAAGTTGCTGGTTTTAGAGTCAAACCTGGTTAGAAATTCTTTCTTTTTCTTCAAAAGGAGAATCTCGTGTTTCCGAACCAACTGGCGTAGCTCAGTAAGTGTTCCGCTGTCTTGGTTTGAGTCTAAAGCCCGATACGTAGAATCATCATTTGCATTTCAAGTAGTTTTCCTCTATAATACTCTCGATCCATAACCGCTGGTGACCGCTAGCCTCACACCGTTGAACCGGCACGGGTTCGAACCCAGCTGGTCCATGTGTGAAAGTACTTGCCGAAGGGCGGTGGTTCTCTCCGGGTACTCCGGCTTCCTCCACTAACCAAACTGACTCACCATATGAGTGAAACAAACTTGAGTGTGACATTAAGCCAAATTCCTTCCCTCCCTCGATCCATAACCACTACGGCTTTTCCCTTGTCTGCTTCTTTGATAATAATTTCTCCATTATCTAGAAGTTGCTGAATACCTTTCTTTTGTCTGTAGAAAGTATTTTCCAGAGGTGCTGGGGAGAATTTGCTAGAAGAATATTACCGAGACCTTCTAAAAATGATTCCAGATCATCATCGTCACTAGTGCGTGGCTGAAAAGATGACGGATTTTAACTAATGGTTCTGGTTCAGACGGCGTTGGTCTGTTGTTAATACCAATATCATGAAATAATTCATTATTGCGTAATTTCTTCCCAAAATCCCGGATATCTTTGGCTAGATCATTGGGGTTTCATTTCGGAGTTGGTGTGAAATCTAGTCCTAGTTTCAAGGTTTCAATTTCTTCTGGTTTCAATGTATATGAAGAAAGATTAATTACCTTTGGAACCGGGGTGTTTGGTACCGGTTCCTCCTTCGGGGACCGCGATTGTCTAAAACTGATTCTGATTGTTCGATGTATTATTAGACGAATATTCATTATCTTTGGTACGAGGATTCTCATTTTGGTTTCTAAATTGTCCAATAAACACCGTTCATCTGGGATGGTTCCATCGATTCACGTTAGGTGGAACAGGGTTAGTGCGTTGGCTCTCCTGGTTCTATTTGACTCCCTCTCTTCATTTCTTACCTCCGTGTTCGGCCGTCGACTTCGATTCGTGTTGAGATTTCTGGACCTCACTGGCTGTCTCCGCGTGAATCTTGGACCTGATTGGTTTTCAATAGGCGGGTTGACGCCCTAACAACCCTGCACAGCCAACGCGGTTTGTGGTCTGATACATTTCGGCAGTCCATTACTGGGCTGCCTTTAGTATATGTGCTACAAGAATAGTCTGTTGATAGAATCAGTTCTCTGTGTGAGGAACATAATTTTTCCAATCTATTTAATCCCACAGATACCAATGTGTATGGAATACTTCCTCTGTCGGATGAATATCAACTCGAGTGGTTAAAAATCCATGTGAGGAGTACCTGGTAAAGAGACTGGCGCGGATCCCTAATAACACGGATGTAGCGATGGAACACTTGTACCTGGCCGACCGTCATAACCTGAAGCGACTGGAGAGGGTTTGTCAAACAGCCAGTCTTAATATATCCTTGGTAAAGCTACAAACGACGGAATCATTCAGCAGAATAACAGAGAGTGTCCGCTACAGGCTCCTTGAAATTAAATTGAGATATTTGGATACAAGCGTGGTCACTCCCTCGCGTGAATTCTTCCTGACTGGATCAGAGAATTCACAAACTTTGTGCAGAAGATGTAAAAGCTATTATTGTGAAGGAGAGCTTCTATTTTGTAAGAAATGTTTCGGAGTCAACGGAAACCATTTCGGTCAGATACAAGAAATTATTTCGAAATACGAAATATAGATTTCGACATGCAAGCTATAGATGCATTCACAATCTAAATCTACTTATACCAAATGAAGATTGTGGTTCGATACTTGGTGACATTTTATGACCTGTGGTTGTCCAAGAAAGTCATTCAATGAACCTGCGTATATCGTAAACCTCAAATAAGCTAATCAAATATACAAGGTCAACTTTCATTACAAAAACAAAAACAAAAGTTTTATATATAAAAATCCTTCGTGGCAGAAATATTTTGGTGACACTAGTTTCTAGTGAATCGTTCATTGAATAAAGGCAATCGTTATCGATCCGCTTAATCCTGGAGGGAGGGAGTAGGAGGTTGGGTACACAGTGAAAAATGTATAATAATAATAATCATAATAAAATAATAAGTTGAGAAGATACAACAACTGGAGGGAATCGAACCCACATAGCATCTGAGCCACGGAGCCGTGCTTACTCGAGCAATCCAGCTGTATAGGCCTACGGGAAAAATATCTGGTAGGTAAAATGGTTGACTCCTCTCTGATAACGTATTCATAGAACGGTTCTGATTTGCAATTGAGGAAAGACATTTCCCCTCAAATTGCTCCTCATATGACAAAATTATGCTATTAAGTGTCTAGTTTTCGTTATCCTTCGGTATACATTCGGAACAAGTATATGTGAACATTTAACTCATCAGGACGCCAAGGGATCTGTTGTGGGGATTTTCTTCATCAAAATCGTATCGCTCATTTAAAAAGAATGTGTCTGTACTTTGTAGTGAGTTATCATTAAGGGTCCAGATTTCGTCCCTTCAATGACCAGCGTAGGTTCACGGATATTTATACATCTTGGCATATAGAGAGACAGACAGCGGCTACTGTCACGAGGCAGAGTGACACAATCGTCACAACTGCGTAACTGTGCCATTAGGATAGCAGTTGCTACAATGCTGGTGACCATTTGATAATCTTCGCTGTACAAGTAGTAATTATGCAGTGTTATGCCATTGTAAGGGGGGGAGGGGGGGAGAAAATTTCACACGCAATTGTACAGTGTCATCTTGGCCATTATTATAATTGTCCTATGTTTTTCTATATACTGTATATACGTTTTCCAGCTATGGAGATTAAAGTTTTTATTCAAGTTTTCTTCAATTGATAAATATATATCTATCTGTAACCTAACCAGGAACTATAGGCCGTACGAAGATCGTGTAACGCAATATCTTCATGATACATGATCAGTCATAATCAAAGCGTGACTATTAACATGATTGAAGATACAATACTTAAGAAAACGACTTGGAAATTCATTCAGATCAGCGATATAGATTTGTCTATGGGAATGTCCCGCCTTACTGGCATGGTTGAACATTGTTGATCACTTCAATGTTGTGATTATATTTATATCTATTGACAATTTGATTAAAACTCAGACTTAATAACCGCTCCTCTATCGGACATGTCGCTAATTAAGATCTGTGACAGTCTGTATCTCAAATCTGTCGCGCATGTCAGTCTGGCGACCAATCACAGTCCAACATCAACGGGAGAATAGGTGCCTATTCAGTGGCGGCGAAGTTGAAGTGCGAGATCGAAATGGTGTGCCATAAATTTGATGTGCCCGTATTAAAGCAGGAGCAAATGCAGATACTTCCTTGCATGCTACGGGGAGATAGGACGGCTGTCCAATCAGAAGTCGCCATTTCAGAAAGTTCCATCTTTGCTCGGTGTGACCTAATATGATTCTTATTCATCCATCTGTCTGTACATATGTTAGAAGTCTCTCTTTCGAGATGATTGCGGCCATATTTTTCCATACAAGAAAAAAATGGCCATTGGTGGCAAGCTCTCACTTCGCCCACTGGGAAATCTCTCTCCTCGTGCAAAGATCACACCCGGCCAAGGGTACACCTTCAAGGCAGGTCAGGCATCGCTGGCGATGGTAGCGGACATCTCCGGGCTCTCCCCTGGTTGAGCTGCAACCCACACTGAAGAAATCATCTATCATTTCCATAGTTATGGGCGCGTATCATTTGGAACTCTTTTAGAGTCGGCAGTCGAGCGGGAACCGGCATCTGTTCGTCAATCTTCAACGATTGCTCGTCTGCCTTGGAATTGGCTGGCTTTTCCATTTGATCGGGTCTGCTACAGGTTGTGAGAAATGTACATCTAACATGCGTGTTTGCGTATTTATAGTTAGAGGGGAAGAGAAAAAGACCGTCCTATCAACCAATCAGAAGCCATCATTTCAGAAAGTTTAATCTTCGTTCAGTGTAACCTAAACGTCTCCGGGCAATCTATGATACTGAAGCTCGGAGCTCTTACTTCTCCCATTCAACACTGTAATCAATTTCCATCGGCTCTTCAATTTGCGGCGGCGGATCGACCTCGATGAGTTCTTCCATTCTCAGATGCATTCCCATAGAAACTGAAATATCCGGTCTCGAGAGTGGCGAGCGTGATCCGTGTATGACATTTTGGTGACGTCTCAATTGAGTGGGCTGCTTGTACGGTGCTTTAACATCCGGGTTCTCATCTTAGATCCAGGTTTTTCCATGTTTACTGACACGTGACCGGAACCGTAAGTTGTCACAAGACAGGTGGCGCCCTAACGCCCGGTGGTGGTGGTGGTAGCTCCCGTGGGGCGGAGCTCCGGAGCTCTTAGAGCTCAAAGCTCGGCAGTGACATCATCGTACGCATGCGCACGCATCTGTGATGCACCCTGTACCCTATAGCCCGTAGGGCTCCGGAGCTCCGAGATCCACCCCACGGGAGCTACCACAACCACCGGGCGTTGGGGCGCCACCTGTCTTGCGACAATTTCCGGTCCCGGTCACGTGTCAGTAAATATGGAAAATCCCGGATCTAAGATGAGAACCCGGATGTAAAATCACAGTACCCGGATGGAAGACGGAGGAACGACGGGAAAAACCCACCGGGAAACCCGGATGTTGACAAGGTCCCCGCTGTAAAATCCACTGCCCACACACACACACACACACACACACACACACACGCGTGCGCGCAATGCGGCTCAGTCGTACACCAGTACATCTGGGTCCTCGACTTGGGGGTAGTTGAACTGAGTGTTTTGAAAATAGATCAACAGGTAGCTTGCTATAAAAGGGATGCGGCCTGACACTTTCAGCAGACATTCGTTCAACCACTTACGACCCGATGTTCACGTGTACCACTTGCTCCAAGTCCTTTACACGCTTTCACGACTTACAACGCCATGACTTTACCATCCACGACGGTACTGCCCAGTACGCCTGCGAGACCTGTGGGTATACATTTACTCGCCTGGATAATTTACACCGGCATGAACGGTGTCTCCATAAGACATCCAGGCATCAATGTGGGGATTACGGACACCGCTTCAGACTACACAGCCAGTTGAGATCTCACCAACCTGTAATCTATGGACATGCACGCTTGAGGGTTGAGGAACCATAGCAGTTCCCCCAGCGTGGATGTGATGTGATGGAGGAGATAATAAAAGGATTGACCTGTAATATTTGTTGTTGTTGTTGTTGTTGTTGTTGCTGCTCTCTTTTTGGACTAACCAATCAGAATAGTACGTATCACGGACAACACCCTGTAGAGCTACGTATAGGCGCGCATGTGTGACACGGTCTATAAAACACGACCCTCTGGATCCCACACCCCATTCCTGTTGTTGCAGAGTCATGACGGAGACCCATCCCTATGCGACTCGCATTTTACAGCATGCGACCGTGGTTAATTCACTCGCGGGTTACAGAGCAGTGGTTCGGTCCATGTTTGCAGATGGCGACGACAACGAGGGGCGACGCCAGATCCTGAAAGAGTTCACAGAAGCGGTCCTCAACAGAGTGAACTCGATGGAGAGATGTGCTATAACTCACCACTACTGGACTAAGACAGCCATCCTTGGTGCGCGGGCCATGGACCACGAGCGCTCACGCCGGAACCAGCGACGGCTCGTTGATCTCACAATGATATTTGCCCTGTTGGCCCTGATGCTGTGGCAATGACAGTTCCGTCTTACAGCGACAGAAAATAACGGCTCTTCAGAGCCTCTATATCTTCCGAAAGAGAATCTGGGCCTGATAGAAGTCCGGGATGGTGGCACATTCGTGAACATCCGGGCACTTTTATATACGGGGACTTTTACATCCGTGTACATCCGGGTTCTTGTACATCCGGGGACTGTGGAACATCCGGGATTGTAGAACGTACTCCTATTGAGACGTCACCAAAATGTCATACACGGATCACGCTCGCCACTCTCGAGACCGGACATTTCAGTTTCTATGGGAATGCATCTGAGAATGGAAGAACCCATGGAGGTCGATCCGCCGCCGCGAATTGAAGATCCGATGGAAATTGATCCAATGTTGAATGGGAGATATAAGAGCTCCGAGCTTCAGTATCATGGATTGCCCGAAGACGTTTAGGTTACACTGAACGAAGATTAAACCTTCTGGTGGCTTCTGATTGGTTGATAGGACGGTCACCTCCCCTCTTCTCCTCTTCCCATCTAACTATAAATACGGAAACACGCATGTTAGATGTACATTTCTCACAACCTGTACCAGACTCGATCAAATGGAAAAAGAGGCCAATTCCAAGGCAGACGAGCAATCGTTGAAGATTGACGAACAGGTGCCGGTTCCCGCTGGACTCCTCACAAGAGTTGCCAAAAGATACCCGCCCATAACTATGGACATGATAGATGATTTCTTCAGTGTGGGCTGCAGCTCGACCAAGGGAGAGCCCGGAGATGTCCGCTACCATCGCCAGCGATACCTGACCTGCCTTGAAGGTGTACCCTTGGCCGGGTGTGATCTTTGCACGAGGAGAGAGGAGATTTTCCAGTGGGTGAACCGAAAGCTTGCCACCAAAGGCCATTTTTTCTTTGTATGGAAAAATATGGCCGCAATTATCTCGAAAGAGACTTCTAACATATGTACAGACAGATGAATGAATAAGAATCATATTAGGTCACACCGAGCAAAGATGGAACTTTCTGAAATGGCGACTTCTGATTGGACAGCCGAGAATACATCTAACGGGCCAGAACAAATATGACAGATGCAAATGGCGTCCTCGGATTGGACCAGAGGCTACTTGTATTGTAAACACACCCAACGCGGCTCCCCTAGCTTGGGTATGATGTACTGGAGGGGATAATAAAATGATTGACCTGTCATCCTAGTTTTTGTTGTTCTTTCACCGGTCTACATCATGCGACATTGTACAGAGTGCATGTTCATTGAGAGAGAGAGAGAGAGAGAGAGCGCAATATTTCAGCTATATATGGACAGAGGGTATGTACATGGATTTGAACAGAGTTCACATGGACGTGAACAGAGTACATGTAGAATCACATGCACAGAGTACATTTACATGGACAAAGATGATGTGTGTTGACAGAGTACATGTACATGAACAGATTACATGTACAGGCAAATAGTACATGTACATGAACATAGTACATGTGCATGGATATGCACATAATACATGGACATGCGCAGAGTACATGTATTCTGCGCATGGAAGCCACCTGTCTTCCGGTTCCGGTCACGTGAGAGTAAACATGGAAAAACCCCGTTGCAAGACGAGGAACCGGATGTAAAACCACAGTACCCGGATGGAAGGCGGAGGTACGACGGGAAAAGCCCACTGGCCAAGTGCGCATGCGCAGATTGGCGCGACTTCCAATGAAAACAAGCCACTCTGACCCACGAGAGCTTCACACTGATACTCCACACGGTCCATTCGGACCAATAGTGGTCCATCTCTATCCCAAATACCTTCCTTCACCGTCCCAAAATGCCCATTTTCGCTACTACTCGGACTGATGACGTCACCAATGACGTCACAGATGCTGTGTACATCCCTCAAATCGGGTCTAGACCCCGAGAGCTAAAAGATGACACCTCCTGCGACACATTCGGACCAACAGTGGTCCATATCTACCCCAAATACCTTCCTTCACTGCCCCAAAATGCTCACTTTGGCTACAACTCCTACTGATGACGTCACCAATGACGTGAACATCCCTCATATCGGGGTCTATACCACGAGAACTACAAAATGACACCCCACAGGACGCATTCGGACCAAGGATGGTCCATCTCTACACCAAATACCTTCCTTCACTGCCCCAAGATGCCTACTTTGGCTAGTACTCCTACTGATGACGTCACCAATAACGTCACAGATGACGTGAACATCCCTAATATCGGGGTCTATACCACTAGAACCACAAAATGACACCCACACGCACACACGACGCATTCAGACCAACGATGGCCCATCTCTACACCAAATACCTTCCTTCACTGCCCCAAAATGCCCACTTTGGCTACTACTCCTACTGATGACGTCACCAATGACGTCACAAATGACGTGAACATTCCTCAAATGGTGGTCGGCACCACGAGAACTACAATATGACAACCCGAAGACACATTCGGACCAAGAATGGTCCATCTCTACACCAAATATCTTCCTTCACTGCCCCAAAATGTTCACTTTGGCTACCGCTCCTACTGATGACGTCACCGATGACGTCACAGATGCTGTGGACAGCCCTCAAATCAGGGTCTACACCCCGAGAGCTACAAAATGACACCTCCCACGACGCATTCGGACCAAGGATGGTCCCTCTCTACCCCAAACACACCTCCACGCACCCCCAAAATGGCCACTTTCTATACCACGACCAGACTGCACATGCACAGACTATTGAACACGGACGATACATTGGTCCAGTCGGATGCTGCTTCATGACAGCTTACAAATAAGACCTCATACGACTCCATCGGACAAATAGTGACCCATGTCGGCCCCAAAATGTCTATTTCCATACACTTGGTATACTGCGCATGCGCAGGATGACGTCAGTTTTACGTCCCATTCACCCAGTCGGATGCTCCTTCACGAATGCTTCACATTGATACCTCACTCGACCCCATCAGACCACTAGGGGCCCCTGTCGGCCCCAAAACGTTCCTTCCAATGCACTTTTCTCACAATTCCCTGTCTGCGCATGCGCAGAATGTTGAACATGGACGACACACTAGTCCAGGGAGATGCTCCCTCACGACTGCTTTATATTGATACCTCACTCGACTCCATCGGACCAAGAGTGGCCCACGTAGACCTCATAATGTCTATTTCCATACACTTTGTCCACTGCGCATGCGCAGAATGACGTCAGTTTTACGTCACCCATCCCCACGGATGCTCCTTTACGAATGCTTATCAGTGATACCTCATACGACTCCATAGGGCCAATAGTGGCCCCCCTAGACCCCAAAGCGTCTATTTGCATACATTTTGTTTACTGCGCATGCGCAGAATGACGTCAGTTCCACGTCACCCCCATCCCATTGGATGCGCCTTCACGACTGCTTCACATTGATACTTCATACGACTCAATCGGACCAATAGTGGCCCACCTAGACCCCAAAAGGTCTATTTCCACACACTTTGTCTACTACGCATGCGCAGAATGACGCCAGTTCCACGTCTCATCCATCCCGGTGGATGTTCCTTCTCGAATGCTTCACAATGATATCTCATACGACCCAATCGGACCATGCAGCGTATTTGAAATCTGGGGACTACTTTTTCTCCGCGGAAGCATTTTCCCGGCGACCGCATCACCGCCAGACCGCATCACCGCGGAGGAATAAATGTCCGTATACCCCATACCCCTTATAGATGTAAATGTGCGAATCAGGGGAGATAACCAGGAATTTGTCAAAAATCAAAAAGTGCATACAGAGTTACCTCCCCATTGGAACTCTTCTGTGTTCGGAGGTAGTGTTTGCTCCCCATTATGCAAATTTTTGGAGTCAAAGGTCAAGGCGACCTTTTTGCATGCTATATACTACTTACATATTTTCATCTCTAGTATTATAGCATCATGAAAATATTAATGCCATGAATTATTATCATAAATAATATCATTGTCTTCAGCTATTTCTTGCGATGTTTACTTGTACACGGGTGACACGATTTGCCGCGATTTTTACCGAAATTCGCCAGGACAGGCTTCCATATAAAAAGCATAGGTTGGGACCAATAGATATCCGGTAGCTAAAATGACACCCAAGACCTTGACTCAAAACGATATTTGGTGTATGTTCCGGCTGATAAAAAGTGGCATTGCAACACTAGATTACTTTTGATCAAAGTGGCAAATGAATAGCAAATGACAATTTGGTCAGAACGGATACGAAAGTTTTGTGTTTTGTAAAAACGATGGTACCGTACCATTAGTACAAATTTTATTTCTAAATATATAGTCGCATTAGCCTAGCCCCATAAAGAAGATAATGCATCTTATAATAATGAAGTTCAAACTCAAACTTAGTTCCGTAGGACATGAAATATGAATATTAAAATGGCTCAATTTAACGTGTATGCCGTACCGAAGGCCTCAGTTTATTCACTGCTAAAATGTTCATTGGCGTAGAATTTGTCATGAAAATATTATTATATACAAAAACGATTTTAAGTTTTGTGACAAATGAATCTTATCCATAAATTTCGTTTCAAGATATGACGCTAAACCACGACTATAAAAGATAGCTGTTTGGGACCACTGCCTATAAATTTGCATGTTAATCGAGTTGTCTCCCTTGATACTTTCAATCTTTTGCCTTCAAGCATTCTCAAAGAGAGCCGTGTCTACCCGCGGGAGACCAAAGCGACTCTCATGTAAACTGATGACATTTTTGAATCTCTAATCTCAAAGCGAGGCAGCATGACATCATTCTCAAAGCGAGCCGTGTCTACCCGCGAACTACTTCCTGTATTAGATAACTCGCTTTCACGGCCAAGTATACATACCGACAATAATTTGTTCGCGATTGATATGCTCCGAAACGGAAAGAGTCATTTCCCAGTTATATAGCCCACGTTATGTTTAGCAATTCGCTTCTAACTCGGCGGAGTCAGCAGGTCAGTGACAAGCCAGATAATCATACGCCGCCTACTCACCCCCCAAAATGCTCCCATTTACGCGTGAGACTCTTTCTCGCAGTAGGGAGTCTCGCGAGACGAGAATGGCCTTCAAGCAGAGGGCGAACGTGACGTCACAGGATCTTCCTCTATAAACACGAGCCACGAAGCGGGAGTGGAGCGGGGGGCTAGCCCCCCACTTTTTGGGACCGCAATCATGTTATAAGTCCTATCTTAGACAGCACCCGTCCAACATAACATTCCGCCCCCCCCCACTTTCAAATGTGCTCCGCGGCTCCTGATCAAATGCGTTTAAGGCCACAGTGCCATTGTAAGATATGCTGTCTTTTCTGAGTTTGGCTTTACGTTTTGTAATTGCTAATTTTGAAATAAATGGCTGCCCATAGTTAGTCCAAATATTGGTTCACCTGAAAGTAGCACAGTCCTTCACACATCTGAAACGTGGTTTGTCCAGTAATTTCGGAAAGCTCGCAACTTTTGATGAACACGATTACTTGGACCAGATCAGGATGGCATCTACAGGTCTTTAGTGGATTGGTTTGACTTAGGTTATCTCCATTCAGATGCGAGACTAAGACACCCATTTGTTACCAACTCTCGCCACAATGCTTGAACATCCGATTCAAAGTGAATCAACGCTAAACTGATGATAATCTCTTGCGAAAATTAAATAGAACCTGATGAACGGAAGCTGATGAACCTCAGGAGTAGTATATAGGGGTGATTTAAAGCCGCACTGGTGTTAGTGCGCATGCGCGAGAAACCGAAAGTGGTGTGCGCAGGTGTTTTGCGCAAGTATGACGTCAATTCAGGTTTGTGTGAATCGGGCGTGACCTAGGTAGGACTGGTTCACCTATATCTGTATTCCTTCGCGGTAATGCGGGCTGGCGGTGATGCGGTCTGCCTCCGCGGACAGAAAGTACTCCCAAATACGTGGGTTTTCGTGAGAATGTTCGGCAATCCTCAGGGGCGAGAGGGGCCCCTAGTGGACTGATTGGGTCGAGTGAGGTGTCAAAGTGAAGCGCTCCTCCAGGGCCATCCAGTCATGGGTGGGTGCATGTACAATTAGGATTTGTCCCGAAAATATAAAAAGCGAAACACGGACTTTACCCCTACAATAGGGGACAATTCCTATCAACCCTATTCCAAGGGGCTAATATCGATCTCTGGGCTTATCGGGGTCTGCTTATCAAGTCATGGGTGGGTGCATGTAAATTAGGATTTGTCCACGAAAATATAAAAAGCGGAGCACGGACTTTACCCCTACAATAGGAGAAAACTCCTATCAACCCTATCCCAAAAGGGGAATATCGGTCCCCCGGGCTTATCGGGGCCTGCTGAGAGACGCAGGGTGGGTGTATGTAAAAGTTTCTCAAGAAAAAATACAAAAAGCGGAACACGGACTTTACCCTTACAATAGGGGAAAACTCCTATCAACCCTGTCTAGTGGGGCTAATATCGGTCTCCGGGCTTATTGGGGCCTACCTATCAAGTCATGGCTGGGTGCATGTAAAATTAGGGTACTCATCTTACATCCGGGTTTTTTCCATGTAGGTTACTGCGCAGGTCACGTGGTTTGGTGGGTCTACGCAAGTGTGTGAAGTCACTTCCGGTTTTCAGACTGACCAAAAACTACCTCCGAACACAGAAGAGTTCCAATTTTTCCTTAGACCTTAGACGTATGGAATGCATGTACTAGAACATCCGAGACCTCTTCAACATCCGGGGTTTCAACATCCGGGATTTTCCATCCGGGTTTTCCCCGGCCCGGCCGCACGCCTACACAGGTTATCCGGCCGAGCACGAGCGCGTTTTATCCGGCCGCACGCCTGCGCGGCATCACCAGATGTGCGCGGGTGAATTTCTGGTCTCAAGGTTAAAGGTCACATTCAGGTCAAAAGGTCAAGGTCCCCCTTCCGGCAATGTTCGGCCATCTCCGGGCCAATAGATAGCCTTTATCCTCCCTCCCGAAGCACCCATGGAATATACAGGGTCCCCGACAATATCGCCAGCACTATGCCTATGTTAAATAGCCAGTGGGGAACCCTCAGTTTTTCCCAGAAGCGTATTGGCACGAAAAAATACATGAAACCATGGAACTTATAATAATAAACATTATCTATAGGTGTTGGACGAGTCTCCACTCGCCATCTTCCTGGTCTTTACCCTCACCTCGAACCTCCGCTCTTAACCTAGACCAAAACATGTACTTAGTCTGTGGGCTGATTTCATTGGCTCTCTATTTTACTGCAGTGCTCTTGCATTGTTTTCTGGATATTGATTGGTTACATTTGGCCCCTTCCTATGCCACTGATTGGCTACTTTCTGAACGATGTTCAAGGCCAGTTTGACTGAATCTCACATGTCTGTTATAGCCTTCATGACCGCTTGTTTTATGCTCACACAGAAAGCACACAAGACAGGGTTTTTTTGGTGAGATTTCATTTTGTTTTTTATTCAACAATAAATAACAACAACAACGTGAGAAAACCCACGTGAAAACTGAAGCCCAGAACAGGGGGTTTGTACATTGAAATAGATAGAACTTAAGCCCAGAACAGGGGGCTTTCGGACTACACCCGTAGAGCTACGTATAGGCGCGCATGTGTGACATGGTCTATAAAACACGTCCCTCTGGATCCCACACCCTCATTCGTACGGTTGCAGAGCCATGACGGACACGGTTAATTCGCTCAAGGGTTACCGAGCAGTGGTTCGGTCCATGTTTGGAGATGGCAACGACAACGCGGGGCGACGCCAGATCCTGAAAGAGTTCACAAAAGCGGTCCTCGACAGAGTAAACTCGATGAAGAGGTGTGCTATCACTCACCACTACTGGACTATGATAGCCATCCTCGATGCCCGGGCTATGGACCACGAGCGCTCACGCCGCAATCAGCGACGTCTCGTTGGACTAGTAATGGTCTTTGCCCTATTGACCCTGACGCTGTGGCAATGACTTCTGAGACTCCACAGATGCGCTTATGTGCAACCGATATATACGAGGGTCAGTCACATTGTGCGTCATTCACCGTTCGTCATTGGGTCAACCATGTCACCGAGGGACCTGACCATAAATACGAGAGACAGTCAGAGTGTGTGTCATTCACCGTTCGTCATCGGGTCAACCATGTCACCAGTCCTACGAGCCATCCCTCCCCTTACACCCCAGGTGGGGTTACACGTCTATGAAGATAAAATCACCCTCGTTGAAGACCGTGGAGATGTTTGCCGGTCGCGCGCTGAGACCGTATCAAATACGGTTACGCTACACCGTGACGACTGGACCAAATTTGAACGGGTGTTGAGCGGTGAGCTCGACGGAAACCTCATCCACATAGACAATTACAAGCGTCTGGTCCGCCATCCATAATTCAGTCGTCGTCCATTAGAGAATATCCGCGTCCATAATCCAAAGACCTATTTCATATTCCATATAACAGTATTAGCACCAAATTCAAAAAGACAATCAGAGTATACATAAACATAGGCTTGTTTCCTGCAAGAGAGAAGCGGTCAACAGTTTTCAATGATGCCATCTACGTACACCGTGGACCCTTCTTCCCACGCCTGTTCCGTTACCAGGACCCTACGCGAGGCTTCACCCTAGACCCCGATCTGTGGACAGCTTTCGAGAAAGTGGTGCCTATTGTGAACCAGCTATTTACACCGGACGAGCGGTCAGCTGTTCAGTTGGGCTGGGCTCGTGCCCTGAGTGAAGCGGCGGCAGAACGAAATGAACAAATTACCAAACCTAGCAATGAAGCGGAGGCAGACGACGATGCCATTGATTATCCGACAAGACTGTCAGCCCAGTGACATGACCACCCGATCCTTTGATCACACGTCATAAACATTTTCTCCCTATAAATACAAGAGACAAGTGGTACCATTCACGTACTGACCATGACAGAGCATATAATACGGGCGTTTCTCAGCTTGACCCCCGAGGTCTTCCTGCACGTCTATGCGGATACGGTCGATATCATGAAGGAGGTGGGAGACATCTGTGATGCGGACCCTACACAACCGTGCCCGGCTAACATTCGTCTGTCCCGGGAGGGCTGGACCAAATTCAAACGGGTTTTGTCTTGTGAACTGGACGGTGACCTCATCCACTTGTGTCACGATATGTACATCCGACGCGACCCCTTCTTTGCTCAATTGGCTCGGCATTTTACCCTTCATCCTGTTCTATGGGCTGTATTGGAAGATGCCGTGGCAGATGTGGATCAAGTGCTTATAGAGGAAGAGCGGTCATCAGGCGAGTTGGACTGGTCATTTACCAGGCCCATTGTGATGGCAGAAGCCAAAGAAGAAATCAGAAAGAAACTCCAGCCCAGGATATACCCGTTATAAATAAACCATAGCGCCAGTTTCCATCATCGTGTGTCACCATGAGGAGTTAGGAGAAGGTGTTGGATAAATTATACTACAGTCTCGACAGTCCGGCGGCTTGTCGGCTCTCTATCGAGCGGTCAAACCCCAGGGGATACAACGTACCCAAGTCCGAGTTTGGTTAAAAAACAAGACACCTATACCTTACATCGATCTGTCCGTCGCCATTTTCTACGGAACCGGGTCATCGTGGGTGGTATAGATGCCCAGTGGCAAGCGGATTTGGTCGATATGAGCACCTTTGCCAAACACAACGATGGGAATCGGTATATCTTGACGTGCATCGATATCCTATCGAAGTATGCGTGGGTGGCTCCCATCCGGACGAAAACGGTGGCTAATCTCATAGCGGCGTTCAAGGACATCTTCAACACCGGGCGCAAACCCTTGTATTTGCAAACCGACGAAGGCACGGAATTCCTCAACAGACCGTTCCAACAGTTTCTGAAAGCCCAGGAGGTGTTCTTCTCCCATACGTACAACGAGATCAAGGCTTCCGTTGTGAAAAGGTTTAACAGGATATTCAAAGGCCGCATGTATAAATATTTCACCTATAAGAATACAAGGCGGTACATCGATGTTCTCCCGAAACTTGTGAGTGATTACAATGGAGCCTATCACCCGAGTATAGAGAGAGCCCCCAATAACGTGACCCAACGCAATGAATCCCAAATCCGGCTTGTCTTGTACCCCAGGCAATCGCAGCGAACGCCGAAGGAGGTGTTCAAGGTCGGGAACCCTGTACGGATCAGTAAAGTCAAAGGACAATTTGAGAAAAGTTACTTTGAGCACTTCCTGATTAAACGGCGCCTACCACAAAAGCAGCGAGTCTATGAACTGGAAGATCTTCAAGGGGAACCGTTGCTAGGGACGTTTTACGAGACGGAATTACAGCCTGTCGTAAAAACACAGCAAAACTACTACACGGTGGAGCAGATTTTGAAAACGGAACGTCGACGTGGCAAACTGTTTCATTTCGTCAAGGCTGGCCCAGTTCCTTCAATTCGCGGCCAACCAGGTGAAACGACTATAAAGCCAGACACCACTACCGTCATCCTTCATTCCACGTTCGACCATGAACACGGTGCTATGGACAAACAACAGCTGCCTCTGAACACAGCGTCTCCCAAAACGCGCAAAGCGCAAGTGGGCTTTGTGGTGATATTGCTAACCCTGCTGAGTGTGTTGTACGGAGGTGTGTTTTACGACGTAGCCTATCTTAGCACTCTACTTAACCAACCTAGAACTCCAACTGTGAGTGACAGTCAAACCAGTCTACAGACTGTCTCTTCACCAGTCAACCCCGTGATCGAAACGAGCCCAGTCATCACCACCACACCACGTGTACAAGCCACATCGAGTTCCACACCAAGTATACAGTTCACATCCAGTTCTACACCAAGTACACCCAGTACGTCTCAAAACCCACCGGATTTCCTCACTCACAGTGAACGCCCATCGACAACGACGACCGACGTTTTTGTTGTACCCACCACCATCTCAGTTCACTCGTACCAAATGTACAAGAGCGGGTTACTACGACAACGGATAAACCTCCAACCATGGACCCTCGGTGGCAACATCCCTTCACTTGCGTCATCGCAGAACCGACGGGTTCCGGCAAAACGCACTTCGTCAGGAAGCTCCTTCAACACGCTGACAGCATGATCATTCCACCCATTGCCCGAGTCGTGTGGTGTTCCGGAAAATGGCAGGCAGCGTATGCAGCAATGCCCCACATCACGTTCGTGGAAGGCCTACCCAACCTGGCCGATTTGGAACCGGACACCTTGGTGGTTCTGGATGATCTCATGGCGGAGACGGATGCGCGGGTCACCCAACTCTTTACCAAAGGCAGCCATCATCGACGGCTCAGCATCATCTACATTGTGCAGAATCTGTTCAGTCAAAAAGGACATCTGAACATCAGCTTAAATGCCCACTTCCTGGTGGTCGTCAAAAACACGAGAGATACCACTGCACCTGGCGAGACAGATGTATCCGGGCCGCACACCGTTTGTGTTGGAAGCCTTTAAAGATGCGACAACCCCTCAGCCCGGCTATATGCTCTTCGACCTCAAGCAAGCCCGATCACCTTCGACTACGGACCGGCATCTTTCCCGGGCAGACCCATCACGTGTACATGCAAAAATAATGTAAACACACCCACAGTGGCTCCCCCAGCTGGGGTGTGTGTTTGATGATGGGGATAATAAAAGAATTAATACAACATCATGGTTGACTTTGTCTCTGTTCAATATTCAGGAGGTAGCCCACAAAAGGATAAAACGGGCAGAGTTGTGGATCCTAGCATTAGTTGTACATGATGTCTGCGCGAGTACGGAAGCACGCCCCGACGCTCCGTGTATTAAAGACGGCCTCACCCGAGTTGGTCCGAATCATTGTACACGGTGCGGACCCTGACCTTGTACGCTGTCTGTGAGAGATCGGGTACAGCCTGTCAAAAGGCATGGTACCACTGACTCCGGCTCAGAAGACCAAGTTGGCCAAGCATAAGACAGGTCTCCGAATCCTAGTCCAGAAGCGAGTCTCTCAAACACAAAAGAAAAAGGCGTTATAGAAAGGTGGCTTTCTCGGGTCCATCTTAGCACCGTTGGCCGCTTCCGTGTTGGGTCCAGTATTGGGCGGACTCTTCGGTCGACAATGAACCACACAAAACAAAATGGTCCTCGTCGAACCACGGCTCCTTCAAAACCTCCAATCGCCATACCCTGTCCCACCTACGGTGAAAACCATAAACACCCTCGATAAAGTTATGCAACAGATCTAACAAAGACCGGGGTTCTCGACAGTGAGAAAGTACAACGGTACAATGAGACACTTCAACGGTACATGACGTTCATGGACCAATACAAATCCCTCTATACGCCAGCATCACCACCACCACCGATCTCAGCACCGCTCCAACAGCCGCCATTATCAGGGGTACCACCCACAGCCCCACAGTGGGTCGAAGACGAAGTGCTGAAGAGTGTACCTGCATCGTTCAAGAAACAAGCTGGCATGGTATTACAATGGAGGAAACAGAATCCTAAGATGACTTGGGATGATAAAGGCGAACTACTGGTACAGAATCAGGTGGTCCCCGGTACCCACATCACGGATTTATTGAATGACCTGATACGTCAACGCAGATCGCACACGGATCCTCGAGGATGGGAGGTCTTCGCTCAAGGCTTGAAAGACATGCATGTACCACAGGAATTGGCGGGGAACTCCCAGCGCTGGGCCTGGATGCAGCGTGACCTGCAATCACCGGTGCACGCGCAACGACAGACGCAACCCTCACACACTTGGGAAGCCGAGTGGGAACCGTAGTCACCCTCCTAAAACATCACAACGACGGGCACCTACTTTTTCACCCCTTTTACCCCCCCCCACTGAAACTATACGTCCATCAAGATCTATGACACGTAGCAAGTCACCGCGACGATCACAACACCAGGAACAAGTGCCCAAGGCCTGGAACAACTATTAAAACCAACAGCAGCAGCAGGAAAGCTCAGTCGCCATGTTTTACCTCACCTTACCCATTAACAGTTCGCTGGATGTGTTTCATGACAACACCTGGCCAAGTACGTGACCCAGTTACCGCAACCGTTGCATTTACCTGGACGCTGGGAATTTGGACTCGTCGATATCCAATACCCTTACTCGTAGTACAATGTGCGAGCCAATGAAGTGTGGTGCGAGGTGACCTACGGAGAGAAAGACACCCGACTCACCCTCCCCGAAGGCCAATACGATACCCCCGAGGAGTTCATACAGGGGCTGGCAAGACTTGCATTATCGGGCTCTACGGGACGTCACGAATAATTCAAACCCCATAAAAAGCTTTCCCTTCAAGAATCACGTGAACTTCGATTACAACGTACACAACGACAAGGCACAGATCATACTCACCGCCTATCCTACAGCAACTGCAGGGTCTCGCTCACCCGACCTACACGGGTCCATCCGAGGACCGTAGGCAGATCCTGATGGATATGAAGTCGGGTATGTACGGAATCTACGTCTACTCGGACGTGGTCGACAACCACATCGTGGGCGATATCAACACACCTCTGTTACGGGTGGTCCCCATTAAATAAAAGTATGGAGATTAAGTCATCCACAGTTTCACCCACATGCTCTACCTACCCGTACGACAAACCGACATCAACACTATCACGGTGGATATAAGAGATGACACGGGACGACCCGTCGCATTCCAAAGAGGGAAAGTGGTGCTGACACTTCATTTCCGACAAGCACGTTCTCTCCACTTGGTATAATGAAAGTACCTTACGAGCACGATGCACGCAGCTATATGGCCTATTGTGCACAACAGGCCGGGGATGGCCTTCCGGTCTTTAGCGGTGCACGCAGCGGTGCACGGGCTGGGGAACATACTCGGGAGCATCGTTAAAACGTTCTTACCCTTGGTGACGCGTGGGGTAAAAGCAATCGGCAAACAAGCGGTAAGCAGTGGACTGCAAGTGGCCGGTGATGTCTTGCGGGGGAGGGGGGGTACGGGAGCCAAAGAAGCACTGAAACGGCGAGCTAAAGAAGCAGGAGGCGTCTTGTTCACTAAAGCACAGCGCACCGTAGGGAATAAAAGACCTGCACCACACGCACCAGTCGACGACCGACCCAGCGACGACGCACATCGAAGACCCAGAATATCTTTTCTTAAAACCTGTCCTTAATCCACGCAGAGTCCTGCCCCTCCACCAACAGTGAATTTGATTTATGGACCGTCCCGCCCACACAGAACAGTGCCGAACAAGGATTATGGGTGTAGCATCTCAGCATCAACGAAACAGGGCCCATCGAGTTCAATGAGGATGGCTCTAGAATCGTCGACAATGCCACGGTAGGCCCGACAAATATCTGGCTGCACTCTATGCTTCAACAGGTGGATATTTTTCTCAGCGACAAACTCATCAGTAACTCGACCAACAGTGCCCAGTGCCCTATCCGACGTGTGCAAACCAAATACTTCCCTGTGCCTGCTGGAAATATGAGTGCCAAGAAAGAAAACCTGTGTGACGTTCGAGCGTTCGAGCGGTCTATCCTTGCGGTGTACACGAGACTTGAGGCGGCCTGGTCTCAGGCCCCTGTGACAAATTGACAGGCTGATGTGAACGCAGTCTCGTATGACTGGAATTGGTCAACGAGGAAGGTCCGATTCAACCTGTCACCTTGTCTGGATCGAGGAGGTAGGATGGGAGGGACCTGTAGAAACAACCAAGGCAATAATAAAGTAATAATATTGTATTCTGCTATGTACACAGCTCTGTACGCGCACAATACCTGTAATAAAGATCCCTACTCTAGAGGTAGTTATCGTTAAGTGTTATCTTTATCTTAAGAGAAAGACTAATACTATACAATATATACATGAGACCCTATCTATGACGCGTCACGGCCCAGTCTCGTCCAGACTGGCTCTCGTCGTGGTATGGTACGGCGTCTCTGGTTCCTCTCCGGTCGCTGGCGTAGCCCCGGACTGTATGGAACGTCTACCGTGTCTAAGGTTACACGGCCCAGTTCATCTAAGCGTTAGTAATCGTCTCTGGAATCCTCTTCGTATCACTGCCTCTCCTAGCAGTAGCCCTTCGGCGGCGTCGGCCCGTACGGCACACCACAGCGTCTTCGGCGGCAGCCCCTTTCGGCTCGGCAGACCTCACGTCTTCGGCGACCCGACTTCGGCGGCGACCCCTTTCGGCTCGGCAGACTTCACGTCTTCGGCGATCCGTCTTCGGCGACCCGCCTTCGGCTCGGCAGACTTCACGTCTTCGGCGACCCGACTTCGGCCCTCACGGCGTTGACCCAAGGACGAGTTAATAGGCTCAGATTGTCTGCATATATATGTGGTAATAATGCCCTGGTCTCGGGGGCGTGTTATTACCTTACAGTGTAATGTCAATTAATATCAATGATTTGTAACAGTATTCAAGACTTGCGGCAAAGCATAATTCGAGCCCTGCGGCAGTGTAACTATGTACGGTGGATGTACGGTGGAGCTTGTGTAATCCGTCGCCTCTAGCCGAGGCCTGTAGGTAACTAGTGTAGGTGAGTGTGGTTAGATCTATTCCGTCCGTAAGGCCGACGATCTTTTATGTGAGCAAATATATGTAATCATGTAAAATGGTATTTGTGTGATGGGCTGCAGTGTGGGATATTTGGTGCTCTGTATTCCCCGTTCATGTACATCTCGTCTTCAGATACTGTGCGTGTTAGTATCTTATTCCCGTCTGGCGGTTCGTCTCGTCATCAGATACTGTGGCGTGTTAGTATCTATTATCCCCAAGCTAAGGCTCAGCTCTCGGCTTTCCAACCCTTCGGCGGATGGTTCGGCTCTATTTCGGCAGTCAATTCGGCACTTTCGGCACATTCGGCGCATTTGCGGCGATCCTGTCTCTCTGCTCTCCCGCACGATGTTTACCCGCCGATTGTCTGAGACAGAATGCCGAACGTCCATTCTCTGCGTCTTATATAGGCTCTGGCGCCCAGAATCCATTGCGTGCCCAAACATGGCAGCCCCCATATAGCGAATGTGTAGACTCAGGCGGTGTTGGATTTCGTGACAGATCAACAGAGTTCGACTTCTCTCGCCCGGTTTCGATGCAAGATGCGTGTCAGGGATATTTACACGTCCCTCGCTGAAAGTTTCAGCGCACAGTTAATACAGGTAAGTCGAATATCCACCATTATCGGTCCATTGACAATGCTATTTAGAATGTCAGCGTAGAACGAAAATGACATTCTCCAGGTCACGGGCATTTTCGTCACACCTGTTTCTGGGGAAACTACCCAAACGATTGATCCTGGCCTGTGTGGAAAATACCAGTTTCAGCGGAGCCTACCCAGAGAACCCGTTTGACTTTAAACATTTTGGCATCAATTTTGTGGCCCTGCATGTGGACGGACAACAGGTCAGCCACGGCCTTAACATCGAAATTTGAGCGAGAGAATTTCATTCGAGCCTAGCAGAGCCTGTTTACAGCCACCGGTCAAATCAACCAGGACGAAGAGAATATGATCAGTCGGGAGGACTACGCGAACGGATACACGTTGTTCTGTTTCGATCTGACCCCCACCTTAGAGAACGACCATCAGCTGGCCCTCGTCAAGCAAGGCAATTTACGGTTGGAAATCCACTTTGCACGAGCCCTCCGGTCCACCGTCAATGTGATCTGCTACGCCGAGTTCCACAACATCATTCAAGTGGACAAGGCGCGCAACGTCCTGTGTGACTTTGCCACCTAACAAGGATACAGACCAGATTACCACCGTGCTGGAGATTTATCCAGAGACACGTATGGTCTTTCAAGGGGTGTTAGGTCGAGATGTGTTCCCATTAGACCGTGTGTATCCTGCAGCTGACGTTCTCAACACGGACCCGATGGATCGGCCCAGTCAACACTGGGTGGCCGTGTACTTGACAGAAGCGCAGGGCGAATACTTTGACCCGTACGGCCTGCCACCCCTCCATCCCGATTTAGCAGACTTCATGGATCAAGGCACAGAGACGTGATGTTGGAACAGTCAAACGTTGCAAAGCCTGACAAGTAGCGTGTGCGGAGAATATTGCTTGTTTTACCTGTACAATCGATGCCGGGGAAGAAGCTTATCTACCATCGTACAGATGTTTGACGAGTACCCCAAGGCCGAGAACCGAGATGTACTCGTATATGATTGGACCGCCGATCATTTCAATGCACAAGCCCCGTTCTGGGCTTAAGTTCTATCGATTTCAATGCACAAGCCCCCTGTTCTGGGCATAAGTTCTATCGATTTCAATGTACAAGCCCCCTGTTCTGGGCTTCAGTTTTCACGTGGTTGTTCTCACGTTGTTGTTGTTATTTATTGTTGAATAAAAAACAAAATGAGATCTCACCAAAAAATATCTCTGTCTTGTGTGTTTTCTGTATGAGCATAAAACAAGCGGCCATGAAGGCTGTAACAGACATGTGGAATTCATTCAATCTCCAGAAAGCAATGCAAGAGCACTGCAGTAATATAGGGAGCCCATGAAATCAGCCCACAGACCAAGTACATGTTTTGGTCTACGTTAAGAGCGGGCATTCCAGCACCAAAATTTTGACGAGGAGTTACAAGTTACAAGATCAACAGGTGGAATGAAAAAACTATAGAGGTTCGAGGTGAGGGTAAAGACCAGGAAGATAGCGAGTGGAGACTCGTCCAACACCTATAGATTATGTTTATTATTATAAGTTCCATGGTTTCATGTATTTTTTCGTGCCAAAACGGTTCTGGGAAAAACTGAGGGTTCCCCACTGGCCATTTAACATGGACATAGTGCTGGAGATATTGTCGGTGACCCTGTGTATTCCATGGTTGCTTCGGGAGGGCGGATAAAGGCTATCTATTGGCCCGGAGAGGGTCGAACATTTCCGGAAGGGGGACCTTTGACCTTGTGAGCTGGATGTGATCTTTGACCTTTTGACCCGAATTTCGCCCGCGCACTTCCGGTGATGCCACGCAGGCGTGCGGCCGGGTAATCCGCGCGCGCGATTGGCCGGATAACCCGCGCATTTGTACGGCCGGGTCGGGCCGGGGAAAACCCGGATGGAAAATCCCGGATGTTGAAGCGGTCCCGGATGTTCTAGTCCATGCATTCCATACATCTAAGGTCTCAGGAAAAATTGGAACTCTTCTGTGTTCGGAGGTAGTTTTTGGTCATTCTGAAAACCGGAGGTGACATCATACACTTCCGCAGACCCACCAAACCACGTGACCTGCGCAGTAACCTACATGGAAAGAACCCGAATGTTAGATGAGTACCCTAATTTTACATGCACCCAGCCATGACCTGATAGGCAGGCCCCAATAAGCCCGGAGACCGATATTAGCCCCACTAGACAGGGTTGATAGGAGTTTTCCCCTATGGTAGGGGTAAAGTCCGTGTTCCGCTTTTTATATTTTTTCTTGAGAAACTTTTACATACACCCACCCTGTCTCTCTCAGCAGGCCCCGATAAGCCCGGGGGATCGATATTCGCCCGTTGGGATAGGGTTGATAGGAGTTTTCCCCTTTTGTTGGGGTAAAGTCCGTGTTCTGTTTTTTATATTTTCGGGGACCAATCCTCATTTTACATGCACCCACCCATGACTTGATAGGCAGACACCGATAAGCCCGGGGACCGATATTAGCCCCTTGGAATAGGGTTGATAGGAATTGTCCCCTATTGTTGGGGTAAAGTCCGTGTTCCGCTTTTTATATTTTCGGGACAAATCCTAATTGTACATGCACCCACTCGACCCAATCAGTCCACTAGGGGTCCCTGTCGCCCCTGAAGATTGCCGAACATTCTCACGAAAACCCACGTATTTGAGACTACTTTCTGTCCGCTGAGGCAGACCGCATTACCGCCAGACCGCATTACCGCGGAGGAATACAGATATAGGTGAACCAGTCCTACCCAGGTCACGCCCGATTCACGCAGACCGGAAGTGACGTCATACTTGCGCACAACACCTGCGCACACCACTTTCGGTTTCTCGCACACGCGCACTGACCCCAATGTGGCCTTAAATCACCCCTATATACTACTCTCAGGATACCACGATTGTCATATCTGATCGTCTCTGTTGAGGTCCCCTAAGAACAAAGAACAATTTACAGGAAATATGTTTGTCGATTATCGTGAAGAAGCAGATATGTAGTGAGTAACTTCCCGAATTACAAGCGTCTAGTCCGTCATTCATAATCCAGCCGTCGTCCATTAGAGAATATCCGCGTCCATAATCCAAAGACCTATTCCATTTCCATATAACAGTATTAGCACCAAATTCAAAAAGACAAAAGTATACATACACATAGGCTTGTTTCCTGCAAGAGAGAAGCGGTCAACAATTTTCAATGATGCCGGCAAGACATCATGATGTTCCAAAATATCAAATCCGTATCGCTGATCAGTATTCTTAATCCATAATATTCGTTATAGAGTCGTCATCTAAAAATGATGTACCTCAGTCACGCTTTGATTGTGACTGTTCATATGAGTACCATGAGGATCTTGAAGTACATAGGCTCATACGGCCCCTAGCCCCGGGTTAAGCGGAATTAGACACATGTTACGAAACGTAGCCCCATAGATCTTGCACGCTACGTTCGTATTTTGCTATCAGCATGCGATATGTATCGCCAAATTTGAGAAACTTTGAGTGGAGGCGCTTGGTGGAATAGCCCTGTTTTATAAGTTTCTGCAACAGTGTTTTGTGACGTTGATTAAAATCATCACATTTAACACAGGATCTAGCAAATGCTACTAAGTGAGATATGTATACGCCATATGCAGGTCCCACTGGAATATTACTATCCAGAAAGGGATAGTTTACGATGTCGAAATTGTAATCATCTCTTTTGTCATAAAGTCGACGAGAGAGAATGCCCGCTTCATTTTTATAGAGGTAGAGATCTAAATAAGATGTGCCTGTAGGGCTATCTGTAATTTCCTTCAAATCCAGTGAATGTGGATATATATCCTTCACTGCGTTCCCGAAGAGAGACTATCATCGCCTCATATTTTTCAATAATCCATGGAATAAAAGCGTGTAGTCCATCATTTATTATTCAGCGTCGTCCATTATTGAGCCGTCGTCCATAATTCCCGCTTCCTTAATCCAAAGACCTAATTCATATAATATCACTAGTACCAAATTAAAAGAATGAATCGTAGTATACATAAAACTGGGCTAGCGTCCTGCAAGAGAGAAGCGGTCAACTATTTTCAAAGATTCCAGCAAGACATAATGTTCCAAAAAAATCGAATCCGCATCGCTGATCAGTATTTTTAATCCATATGCTATTCGATGTAAAGTCGTTCTCTGACAAACAAAGCTGATACAGTGAACGTAACCGATCTGATTTTGAGACTGGTTGTCGTAGGGTGAATATAACTGTAAGTGAATGACTCCTATCGACGTCCATAGATTGATCAATAGTATGATCCCTTCATCGACGTCTGGCCTGGCGACAAGATACTAACAGTGTTTTCCTGGAACCGGGACAAACGAACAAGGCAATCCAAGATGGTATATCAGGAAGATACCATATATTATTAATCAACTATCAATGATATGAATCCAATACAAAGAAATCGGCCTGCTTGATATGACCCCAAACCGGGCCAATATGAGGAAGGCGGGCCAATACGGAAAAGCTGGTCCAATACGGGGAAACAGGGCCAATATGGGCTGGGCCAATATGACTTTCAACATGGCGACGCTGAGGATGAACGATCCTCGATTCGCGATCTTCTCCGAATGATGTCACTGATTTCTCTGACTTTGAACGGATATTCAATGGCTTATGTGATAATATTTGATAGAGCTGTACGTGCCGATACACAAACCTTGAAATCAAGTGAGGCGAGTCATGCTGAAATAGACTATAGTGACGCGAGCGCGAAATCGACATGCTAAGTACAAGCAGACGTCAAAACAGCAATCCAACACTTACAGCAGTGCACTGATGAACGAAGCGATAACTACAGTGATATTTTACAACAGAAAGATGTCAGACTTGCAGCTAGAAGAGTTATTCACATATGGATAGAACCGATAGGAATTATGCGGTCGAAACACCTGTAAAATGATGTTGAAAACTAGGGTCTCCATATCATCATACGTCTTCGATCCTCAAATCGGGACAGGATTTGGACCAAATTTACGCCAGGTTATAAGGTTGTATTTTACTGCACCGTTCTTATCAAATAAAATTAGTATTTCATCTGCTTGTATCTTTTTGACTCCGTTTCATACGTTGAAGACCCACGCCCAGGTTGAAGATGATCGGCCTATTCACCGTCCCGATTGTCACAGTCGTTTCCGATAGCGTTACTGCAGAGGGGATCGACTTCCCGACGATAATGGCACTTCAAAAAGCACATAATAATAATCATAGGAAATAGGCCTATTGTGAAGGAAGAAATACAGGGAGTCACTGTACTAAAATATTCCTTGATGCATGTATTATAATCGATAAAAAAAATTGTTGGCGAGTTAATTAATAAAAATGTCATTAACCAAGTGTTTTCATATTGGCCTGGTTATAGGTCCTCGGTCAGCCGTATTGGCCCTCGGCCTGCGGCCTCGGGCCAATACGGCAGGCCTCGGACCTATAACAAGGACAATATGAAAACACTTGGTTAATAACATAATAGTATTAAGGCTATGAATACTTTGTGCGATGTATTTGCCAGTATACTCCAAGAGCTTGTATCAAGCCAATCACAGCAATCTCCATCTTTTCAATTTGGCGTCGATTGACTTCAAGTAGTAGAGTGTAGAGATATTTACATCTTCGCTGGAGATGGTCCCGCAACATCAGATGAGATATTTATTTTCCTTTAGCTGATTTGTCATCACAGCTCCCGAGCTAGCGTACCATATTCCGCCTAAGCCGGTGTTAGGGGCCGTGTGGATCATTCACAGCCCCCACGTGAATAGCTGTAATAAAACCCACGGCTGAGATACTAAGACTACGTCCGAGAATCCACCGTATTCTCGGATCTGAATGCGAGGTTCTGGAGAACCAGAACTTCAAGATCCTCATGGTACTCATATGAACAGTCACAATCAAAGCGTGACTGAGATACATCATTCTTTAGATGACGACCTTACAACGAATATTATGGATTAAGAATACTGATCAGCGATACGGATTTGATATTTTTGGAACATCATGATGTCTTGCCGGCATCATTGAAAACTGTTGACCGCTTCTCTCTTGCAGGAAACAAGCCTATGTTTATGTATACTATGACTGTCTTTTTGAATTTGGTGCTAATACTGTTATATGGAATATGGAATAGGTCTTTGGATTATGGACGCGGATATTCTCTAATGGACGACGGCTGGATTATGAATGACGGACTAGACGCTTGTAATTCCTATGGATTACAAGCGTCCAGTCCGTCATTCACAATCCAGCCGTCGTCCATTAGAGAACATCCGCGTCCATAATCCAAAGACCTATTCCATTTCCATATAACAGTATTAGCACCAAACCCAAAAAGACAAAAGTATACACAAACACAGGCCTGTTTCCTGCAAGAGAGAAGCGGCCAACAATTTTCAACGATGCCGGCAAGACATCACGATGTTCCAAAATATCAAATCCGCATCGCTGATCAGTATTCTCAATCCATAATATTCGCTAGATGACGGATTTTTCATATGGTTGCTATTTAGTCGCCAGACGTCAATTTTTTCGAACTCTTGCATATTGCTTCAATTTATTGCCTTTTGTATCCCTCCGCGGTGATGCGGTCTGGTGGTGATGCGGTCTGCCTCCGCGGACAGAAAGTAGTCCCAAATTCTCCGGCAATCTTCCGGGGCGAGAGGGGTCCCTAGTGTACCGATTGGATCGAGTGAGGTGTCAAAGTGAAGCATTCGTGAAGGGGCATCCGACGGGATGGGTGTGGCGTAGAACTGACGTCATTCGGCGCATGCGCAGTAGACAAAGAGTATGGAAATAGACGTTTTTGCGGTCTAGGTGGACCCCTATTGGTCCGATGGAGTCGTGTGAGGTATCAATGTGAAGCATTCGTGAAGGAGCATCAGACGGGATGGTTGTGACGTGAAACTGACGCCATTCTGCGTATGCGCAGTAGACAAAGTGTATGGAAATAAACATTTTGGTGTCTGGGTGAGCCCCTAGTGGTCCGATGGTGTCGTCTGAGGTCTTATTTTGAAGCTCTCGTGGAGGAGCATCCGACTGTGCTAATGGTTCGTCGTGTTCAAGAGTCTGCGCATGCGTAGTCTGGCCGTAGTACAGAAAGCAGGCATTTTGGGGGTGCGCGGGGGTGTGTTTGGGGTACTAACCCACTATGGATCCATGTTTGTGGTTTGATGGTGTGGGTTCTGCGCAAGTGTGGGACGTCACTTCCGGTTTCACTAAAACTACCTCCGAACCCAGAAGAGTTCCAATTTTCCCTTAGACGTAGGGTCCGGATTTTCCATCCGGGGTTTTCCCGGCCCGGCCCGGCCGCAGCGCTCGTGGGTTATCCGGCCGCACGCCTACGCGTCATCAGCGGAAGTGCGCGGGTGAATTTCGGGTCAAAAAGTCAAAGGTCACATCCAGGTCAAAAGGTCAAAGGTCTCCCTTCCGGCAAGATTGGGCAACAATGTTGCGGCATCGATATACAGAGCTTTAACACAAAAGGGGATTGTAAATTAACCTGGGAAGGATGGGCAGTTCCATTTGGACCAATCAGCGGTCGAGAAAAAGAGCCAATGAGCGATCGATAAAAGAACCAATGGACGGGTACTAGAATTTCGCTCACGTCTGCGCCTACATCCGGGTACTAGGATGCTTTCGCACACGTCCGCGCCTACATCCGGGTTCTTGTACATCCGGGTAATGTTTTCTGGACATTGATGGGTTACATTTGGGCCCATCCATCGGGATGGAGGAGTGGCAGGCCGTACGGGTCAAAGTATTCGCCCTGCTGTTCTGTCAAGTACAGGCCCACCCAATGTTCACCGGGCCGATCCATCGGGTCCGTGTTGAGAACGTAAGCAGCAGGATACACAAGGTCCAATGGGAACACATCTCGGCCGAACACCCCTTGAAACACATCTCGGGCGAACACCCGCAGTAGACAAGGAGTATGGAAATAGACGTTTTGGGGTCTAAGTGAGCCCCTATTGGCCCGATGGAGTCGTATGAGGTATCAATGTGAAGCATTCGTGAAGGAGCATCCGACGGGATGGGTGTGACGTGGAACTGACGTCATTCTGCGCATGCGTGGTAGACAAAGTGTATGGAAATAGACATGTTGGGGTCTTCCCGGGTTTTCCCGGCCCGGCGCGCGCGCGGATTATCCGGCCGCACGCCTACGCGTCATCAGCGGAAGTGCGCGGATGAATTTCGGGTCAAAAGGTCAAGCATAAGACAGGTCTCCGAACCCTAGTCCAGAAGCGAGTCTCTCAAACACAAAAGAAAAAGGCGTTATAGAAAGGTGGCTTTCTCGGGTCCATCTTAGCACCGTTGGCCGCTTCCGTGTTGGGTCCAGTATTGGGCGGACTCTTCGGTCGACAATGAACCACACAAAACAAAATGGTCCTCGTCGAACCACGGCTCCTTCAAAACCTCCAATCGCCCTACCCTGTCCCACCTACGGTGAAAACCATAAACACCCTCGATAAAGTTATGCAACAGATCTAACAAAGACCGGGGTTCTCGACAGTGAGAAAGTACAACGGTACAATGAGACACTTCAACGGTACATGACGTTCATGGACCAATACAAATCCCTCTATACGCCAGCATCACCACCACCACCGATCTCAGCACCGCTCCAACAGCCGCCATTATCAGGGGTACCACCCACAGCCCCACAGTGGGTCGAAGACGAAGTGCTGAAGAGTGTACCTGCATCGTTCAAGAAACAAGCTGGCATGGTATTACAATGGAGGAAACAGAATCCTAAGATGACTTGGGATGATAAAGGCGAACTACTGGTACAGAATCAGGTGGTCCCCGGTACCCACATCACGGATTTATTGAATGACCTGATACGTCAACGCAGATCGCACACGGATCCTCGAGGATGGGAGGTCTTCGCTCAAGGCTTGAATAACATGCATGTACCACAGGAATTGGTGGGGAACTCCCAGCGCTGGGCCTGGATGCAGCGTGACCTGCAATCACCGGTGCACGCGCAACGACAGACGCAACCCTCACACACTTGGGAAGCCGAGTGGGAACCGTAGTCACCCTCCTAAAACATCACAACGACGGGCACCTACTTTTTCACCCCTTTTACCACCCCCCCCGCCCTCCCCCACTGAAACTATACGTCCATCAAGATCTATGACACGTAGCAAGTCACCGCGACGATCACAACACCAGGAACAAGTGCCCAGGGCCTGGAACAACTATTAAAACCAACAGCAGCAGCAGGAAAGCTCAGTCGCCATGTTTTACCTCACCTTACCCATTAACAGTTCGCTGGATGTGTTTCATGACAACACCTGGCCAAGTACGTGACCCAGTTACCGCAACCGTTGCATTTACCTGGACGCTGGGAATTTGGACTCGTCGATATCCAATACCCTTACTCGTAGTACAATGTGCGAGCCAATGCAGTGTGGTACGAGGTGACCTACGGAGAGAAAGACATCCGACTCACCCTCCCCGAAGGCCAATACGATACCCCCGAGGAGTTCATACAGGGGCTGGCAAGACTGTTGCATTATCGGGCTCTACCGGACGTCACGAATAATTCAAACCCCATAAAAAACTTTCCCTTCAAGAATCACGTGAACTTCGATTACAACGCACACAACGACAAGGCACAGATCATACTCACCGCCTATCCTACAGCAACTGCTGGGTCTCGCTCACTCGACCTACACGGGTCCATCCGAGGACCGTGGGCAGATCCTGATGGATATGAAGTCGGGTATGTACGGAATCTACGTCTACTCGGACGTGGTCGACAACCACATCGTGGGCGATATCAGCACACCTCTGTTACGGGTGGTCCCCATTAAATAAAAGCATGGAGATCAAGTCATCCACAGTTTCACCAACATGCTCTACCTACCCGTACGACAAACTGACATCAACACTATCACGGTGGATATAAGAGATGACACGGGACGACCCGTCGCATTCCAAAGAGGGAAAGTGGTGCTGACACTTCATTTCCGACAAGCACGTTCTCTCCACTTGGTATAATGAAAGTACCTTACGAGCACGATGCACGCAGCTATATGGACTATTGTGCACAACAGGCCGGGGATGGCCTTCCGGTCTTTAGCGGTGCACGCAGCGGTGCACGGGCTGGGGAACATACTCGGGAGCATCGTTAAAACGTTCTTACCCTTGGTGACGCGTGGGGTAAAAGCAATCGGCAAACAAGCGGTAAGCAGTGGACTGCAAGTGGCCGGTGATGTCTTGCGGGGGAGGGGGGGTACGGGAGCCAAAGAAGCACTGAAACGGCGAGCTAAAGAAGCAGGAGGCGTCTTGTTCACTAAAGCACAGCGCACCGTAGGGAATAAAAGACCTGCACCACACGCACCAGTCGACGACCGACCCAGCGACGACGCACATCGAAGACCCAGAATATCTTTTCTTAAAACCTGTCCTTAATCCACGCAGAGTCCTGCCCCTCCACCAACAGTGAATTTGATTTGTGGACCGTCCCGCCCACACAGAACAGTGCCGAACAAGGATTATGGGTGTAACATCTCAGCATCAACGAAACAGGGCCCATCGAGTTCAATGAGGATGGCTCCAGAATCGTCGACAATGCCACGGTAGGCCCGACAAATATCTGGCTGCACTCTATGCTTCAACAGGTGGATATTTTTCTCAGCAACAAACTCATCAGTGACTCGACCAACAGTGCCCAGTGCCCTATCCGACGTGTGCAAACCAAATACTTCCCTGTGCCTGCTGGAAATATGAGTGCCAAGAAAGAAAACCTGTGTGACGTTCGAGCGGTCAGAAAACGTCTATCCTTGCGGTGTACACGAGACTTGAGGCGGCCTGGTCTCAGGCCCCTGTGACAAATTGACAGGCTGATGTGAACGCAGTCTCGTATGACTGGAATTGGTCAACGAGGAAGGTCCGATTCAACCTGTCACCTTGTCTGGATCGAGGAGGTAGGATGGGAGGGACCTGTAGAAACAACCAAGACAATAATAAAGTAATAATATTGTATTCTGCTATGTACACAGCTCTGTACGCGCACAATACCTGTAATAAAGATCCCTACTCTAGAGGTAGTTATCGTTAAGTGTTATCTTTATCTTAAGAGAAAGACTAATACTATACAATATATACATGAGACCCTATCTATGACGCGTCACGGCCCAGTCTCGTGCAGACTGGCTCTCGTCGTGGTATGGTACGGCGTCTCTGGTTCCTCTCCGGTCGCTGGCGTAGCCCCGGACTGTATGGAACGTCTACCGTGTCTAAGGTTACACGGCCCAGTTCATCTAAGCGTTAGTAATCGTCTCTGGAATCCTCTTCGTATCACTGCCTCTCCTAGCAGTAGCCCTTCGGCGGCGTCGGCCCGTACGGCACACCACAGCGTCTTCGGCGGCAGCCCCTTTCGGCTCGGCAGACCTCACGTCTTCGGCGACCCGACTTCGGCGGCGACCCCTTTCAGCTCGGCAGACTTCACGTCTTCGGCGATCCGTCTTCGGCGACCCGCCTTCGGCTGGGCAGACTTCACGTCTTCGGCGACCCGACTTCGGCCCTCACGGCGTTGACCCAAGGACGAGTTAATAGGCTCAGATTGTCTGCATATATATGTGGTAATAATGCCCTGGTCTCGGGGGCGTGTTATTACCTTACAGTGTAATGTCAATTAATATCAATGATTTGTAACAGCATTCAAGACTTGCGGCAAAGCATAATTCGAGCCCTGCGGCAGTGTAACTATGTACGGTGGATGTACGGTGGAGCTTGTGTAATCCGTCGCCTCTAGCCGAGGCCTGTAGGTAACTAGTGTAGGTGAGTGTGGTTAGATCTATTCCGTCCGTAAGGCCGACGATCTTTTATGTGAGCAAATATATGTAATCATGTAAAATGGTATTTGTGTGATGGGCTGCAGTGTGGGATATTTGGTGCTCTGTATTCCCCGTTCATGTACATCTCGTCTTCAGATACTGTGCGCGTTAGTATCTTATTCCCGTCTGGCGGTTCGTCTCGTCATCAGATACTGCGGCGTGTTAGTATCTATTATCCCCAAGCTAAGGCTCAGCTCTCGGCTTTCCAACCCTTCGGCGGATGGTTCGGCTCTATTTCGGCAGTCAATTCGGCACTTTCGGCACATTCGGCGCATTTGCGGCGATCCTGTCTCTCTGCTCTCCCGCACGATGTTTACCCGCCGATTGTCTGAGACAGAATGCCGAACGTCCATTCTCTGCGTCTTATATAGGCTCTGGCTCCCAGAATCCATTGCGCGCCCAAACAGGGCAGCCCCCAGACCTTCGGGAGGGTGCTTCGGGAGGGCGGATAAAGGCTATCTATTGGCCCGGAGAGGGTCGAACATTTCCGGAAGGGGGACCTTTGACCTTGTGAGCTGGATGTGATCTTTGACCTTTTGACCCGAATTTCGCCCGCGCACTTCCGGTGATGCCACGCAGGCGTGCGGCCGGGTAATCCGCGCGCGCGATTGGCCGGATAACCCGCGCATTTGTACGGCCGGGTCGGGCCGGGGAAAACCCGGATGGAAAATCCCGGGTGTTGAACCCTCGGATGTTGAAGCGGTCCCGGATGTTCTAGTCCATGCATTCCATACATCTAAGGTCTCAGGAAAAATTGGAACTCTTCTGTGTTCGGAGGTAGTTTTTGGTCATTCTGAAAACCGGAGGTGACATCATACACTTGCGCAGACCCACCACTTGCGCAGAACCCGAATGTAAGATGAGTACCCTAATTTTACATGCACCCAGCCATGACCTGAAAGGCAGGCCCCAATAAGCCCGGAGACCGATATTAGCCCCACTAGACAGGGTTGATAGGAGTTTTCCCCTATTGTAGGGGTAAAGTCCGTGTTCCGCTTTATATATTTTTTCGGGAGAAACTTTTACATACACCCACCCTGTCTCTCTCAGCAGGCCCCGATAAGCCCGGGGGACCGATATTCGCCCGTTGGGATAGGGTTGATAGGAATTGTCCCCTATTGTTGGGGTAAAGTCCGTGTTCCGCTTTTTATATTTTCGGTACAAATCCTAATTGTACATGCACCCACTCGACCCAATCAGCCCTCTAGGGGTCCCTGTCGCCCCTGAAGATTGCCGAACAGTCTGTCCGCTGAGGCAGACCGCATTACCGCCAGACCGCATTACCGCGGAGGAATACAGATATAGGTGAACCAGTCCTACCCAGGTCACGCCCGATTCACGCAAACCGGAAGTGACGTCATACTTGCGCACAACACCTGCGCACAACACTTTCGGTTTCTCGCACACGCGCACTGGCCGCGCAATGTGGCCTGAAATCACCCCTATATACTACTCTCAGGATACCACGATTGTCATATCTGATCGTCTCTGTTGAGGTCCCCTAAGAACAAAGAACAATTTACAGGAAATATGTGTCGATTATCGTGAAGAAGCAGATATGTAGTGAGTAACTTCCCGAAGAGAGACTATCATCGCCTCATATTTTTCAATAATCCATGGAATAAAAGCGTGTAGTCCATCATTTATTATTCAACGTCGTCCATTATTGAGCCGTCGTCCATAATTCCCGCTTCCTTAATCCAAAGACCTAATTCATATAATATCACTAGAACCAAATTAAAAGAATGAATCGTGGTATACATAAAACTCGTCCTGCAAGAGAGAAGCGATCAACTATTTTCAAAGATTCCAGCAAGACATAATGTTCCAAAAAAATCGAATCCGCATCGCTGATCAGTATTTTTAATCCATATGATATTCGATGTAAAGTCGTTCTCTGACAAACAAAGCTGATACAGTGAACGTAACCGATCTGATTTTGAGACTGGTTGTCGTAGGGTGAATATAACTGTAAGTGAATGACTCCTATCGACGTCCATAGATTGATCAATAGTATGATCCCTTCATCGACGTCTGGCCTGGCGACAAGATACTAACAGTGTTTTCCTGGAACCGGGACAAACGAACAAGGCAATCCAAGATGGTATATCAGGAAGATACCATATAGTATTAAGGCTATGAATACTTTGTGCGATGTATTTGCCAGTATACTCCAAGAGCTTGTATCAAGCCAATCACAGCAATCTCCATCTTTTCAATTTGGCATCGATTGACTTCAAGTAGTAGAGTGTAGAGATATTTACATCTTCGCTGGAGATGGTCACGCAACATCAGATGAGTTATTTATTTTCCTTTAGCTGATTTGTCATCACAGCTCCCGAGCTAGCGTACCATATTCCGCCTAAGCCGGTGTTAGGGGCCGTGTGGATCATTCACAGCCCCCACGTGAATAGCTGTAATAAAACCCACAGCTGAGATACTAAGACTACGTCCGAGAATCCACCGTATTCTCGGATCTGAATGCGAGGTTCTGGAGAACCAGAACTTCAAGATCCTCATGGTACTCATATGAACAGTCACAATCAAAGCGTGACTGAGATACATCATTCTTTAGATGACGACCTTACAACGAATATTATGGATTAAAAATACTGATCAGCGATACGGATTTGATATTTTTGGAACATCATGATGTCTTGCCGGCATCATTGAAAACTGTTGACCGCTTCTCTCTTGCAGGAAACAAGCCTATGTTTATGTATACTATGACTGTCTTTTTGAATTTGGTGCTAATACTGTTATATGGAATATGGAATAGGTCTTTGGATTATGGACGCGGATATTCTCTAATGGACGACGGATGGATTATGAATGACGGACTAGACGCTTGTAATTCCTATGGAGTCATATGGTTGCTATTTAGTCGCCAGACGTCAATTTTTTAGAACTCTTGCATATTGCTTCAATTTATTGCCTTTTGTATCCCTCCGCGGTGATGCGGTCTGGTGGTGATGCGGTCTGCCTCCGCGGACAGAAAGTAGTCCCAAATTCTCCGGCAATCTTCCGGGGCGAGAGGGGTCCCTAGTGTACCGATTGGATCGAATGAGGTGTCAAAGTGAAGCATTCGTGAAGGGGCATCCGACGGGATGGGTATGACGTAGAACTGACGTCATTCTGCGCATGCGCAGTAGACACAGAGTATGGAAATAGACGTTTTGCGGTCTAGGTGGACCCCTATTGGTCCGATGGAGTCGTGTGAGGTATCAATGTGAAGCATTCGTGAAGGAGCATCAGACGGGATGGTTGTGACGTGGAACTGACGCCATTCTGCGTGTGCGCCGTAGACAAAGTGTATGGAAATAAACATTTTGGTGTCTGGGTGAGCCCCTCGTCTGAGGTCTTATTTTGAAGCTCTCGTGGAGGAGCATCCGACTGTGCTAATGGTTCGTCGTGTTCAAGAGTCTGCGCATGCGTAGTCTGGCCGTAGTACAGAAAGCAGGCATTTTGGGGGTGCGCGGGGGTGTGTTTAGGGTACTAACCCACTATGGATCCATGTTTGTGGTTTGATGGTGTGGGTTCTGCGCAAGTGTGGGACGTCACTTCCGATTTCACTAAAACTACCTCCGAACCCAAAAGAGTTCCAATTTTCCCTTAAACGTAGGGTCCGGATTTTCCATCCGGGGTTTTCCCGGCCCGGCCCGGCCGCAGCGCTCGTGGGTTATCCGGCCGCACGCCTACGCGTCATCAGCGGAAGTACGCGGGTGAATTTCGGGTCAAAAAGTCAAGGGTCACATCCAGGTCAAAAGGTCAAAGGTCTCCCTTCCGGCAAGGTTCGGCAACAATGTTGCGGCATCGATATACAGAGCTTTAACACAAAAAGGGGATTGTAAATTAACCTGGGAAGGATGGGCAGTTCCATTTGGACCAATCAGCGGTCGAGAAAAAGAGCCAATGAGCGATCGATAAAAGAACCAATGGACGGGTACTAGAATTTCGCTCACGTCTGCGCCTACATCCGGGTACTAGGATGCTTTCGCATACGTCCGCGCCTACATCCGGGTTCTTGTACATCCGGGTAATGTTTTCTGGACATTGATGGGTTACATTTGGCCCCATCCATCGGGATGGAGGAGTGGTAGGCCGTACGGGTCAAAGTATTCGCCCTGCTGTTCTGTCAAGTACAGGCCCACCCAATGTTCACCGGGCCGATCCATCGGGTCCGTGTTGAGAACGTAAGCAGCATGATACACAAGGTCCAATGGGAACACATCTCGACCGAACACCCCTTGAAACACATCTCGGGCGAACACCCGCAGTAGACAAGGAGTATGGAAATAGACGTTTTGGGGTCTAAGTGAGCCCCTATTGGTCCGATGGAGTCGTATGAGGTATCAATGTGAAGCATTCGTGAAGGAGCATCCGACGGGATGGGTGTGACGTGGAACTGACGTCATTCTGCGCATGCGCGGTAGACAAAGTGTATGGAAATAGACATGTTGGGGTCTTCCCGGGTTTTCCCGGCCCGGCGCGCGCGCGGGTTATCCGGCCGCACGCCTACGCGTCATCAGCGGAAGTGCGCGGGTGAATTTCGGGTCAAAAGGTCAAACGTCACATCCAGGTCAAAAGGTCAAAGGTCTCCCTTCCGGCAAGGTTCGGCAACAATGTTGCGGCATCGATATACAGAGCTTTAACACAAAAAGGGGATTTTAAATTAACCTGGGAAGGATGGGCAGTGCCATTTGGATCATTCAGCGGTCGAGAAAAAGAGCCAATGAGCGATCGATAAAAGAACCAATGGACGGGCACTAGAATTTCGCTCACGTCTGCGCCTGCATCCGGGTACTAGGACGCTTTCGTACACGTCCGCGCCTACATTCGGGTTCTTGTACATCCGGGTAATGTTTTCTGGACATTGATGGGTTACATTTGGCCCCATCCTAGGCCACTGATTGGCTGTTTTTTCCACGGTGTCCAAAGCCAGTTTCACCGAATCCCCACATGTCTGTTATAGCCTTCATGCATTATGCTCATATAGAAAACACACAAGAAAGGGTTTTTTTGGTGAGATCTCATTTTGTTATTTATTCAACAATAACAACAACAACGTGAGAACAACCACGTGAAAACTGAAGCCCAGAACAGGGGGATTTTCGTGAAAGAACTTAAGCCCAGAACAGGGGGCTTTTCGTGAACGAACTTATGCCCCGAACGGGGCTTGTACATTGAAATGATGGGCGGCCCAGTCATATACGAGTACATCTCGGTCCTCGGCCTTGGGGTACTCGTCAAACATCTGTACGATGGTAGATAAGGTTCTTCCTCGGCATCGATGGTACAGGTAAAACAAGCAATATTGTCCGCACACGCTACAGGTCAGACTTTGCAACGTTTGACTGTTCCAACACCACGTCTCTGTGCCTTGATCCATGAAATCTGTTAAATCGTGATGGAGGAGTGGCAGGTCGTACGGGTCAAAGTATTCGCCCTGCTGTTCTGTCAAGTACAGGCCCACCCAATGTTCACCGGGCCGATCCATCGGGTCCGTGTTGAGAACGTAGGCAGCAGGATACCTACGATTCAATGGGAACACATCTCGGGCGAACACCCCTTGAAAGACCATACGTGTCTCTGGGTCATTCTCCAGCACGGTGTTTATCTGGTCTGTATACATGTTAGGTGACAAAGTCACACAGGACATTGCGCGCCTTGTCCACTTGAATGATGTTGTCAAACTCGGCGTAGCAGATCACATTGATGGTGCTCCGGAGGCTTCGTGCAAAGTGGATATCCAACCGTAAATTGCCTTGCTTGGTCGTTCTCTAAGGTGGGGACCAGATCGAAACAGAACAACGTGTATCCGTTCGCGTAGTCCTCCCGACTGATCATATTCCCTTCGTCCAGGTTGATTTGACCGGTGGCTGTAAACAGGCTCTGATAGGCTCGAATGAAATTCCTAAGCCCAAAGTTCGGTGTTAAGGCCGTAGCTGGGACCTGTTGTCCATCCACATGCACGGCCACAAAATTGATGCCGAAATGTTTAAAGTCAAACGGATTCTCTGGGTAGGCTCCGCTGAAACTGGTATTTTCCACACAGGCCAGGATCAATCGCTTGGGTAGTTTCCCCAGGAACAGGTTTTCTTTGTTGGCGCTCATATTTCCAGCTGACACAGAGAACACTTTGGTTTGCACACGCCGGATAGGGTACTGGGCTGGTTTTCTTTCCAAGGCTTTGAGGTGTCCCAATTGAACGGCTGGATTCGGTTTCACTTTTCGGACATACAGGACTGCGTCTTGGATGACAATCGTATAGTCAGCAGCATGCCCCTCTACGTTAGTGGCCATCAAGGCGAAGGTCGGAGGCGCCCGTATCAGTCGGATTTTGATGGGGATCTTGTTCAAGGGGTACCGGTCTTGCATGAACATGTCTGCGTGCAGTCGACCCATGAGATCCACCGAGACGCCGTTCGCGGTCAAAGCCTTCCGTTTGTTATATCCCGCATTGTCGTTCTCTACGCCCATGTGCTCGGCTGTGTCCTGGTAGAATAAAGCGGCTGTCAGGTGAGATTTTTTAGCCTCTCGTCCATGCGACAACAGCGCCTCGATGTAGGCTCGATAGGGGTACGTGTTGGTCGAGTCACTGATGAGTTTGTCGCTGAGAAATATATCCACCTGTTGAAACATAGAGTGCAGCTAGAGATTCGTCGGGCCCACCGTTGCTTGGTCGACGATTCTGGAGCCATCCCCATTGACGACCTTGGCTTTCACATACAAGTATGTATGGGCTAAATCCACATAGGCCGTATCCGCATTACTGATGGTGAACTCGATGGGCCCTGTTTCGTTGATGCTGGAGAGCGGGAGATGCTTCACCCATAATCCTTGTTCGGCACTGGTCTGTGTGGGCGGCACGGTCCACAAATCAAATTCACTGTTGGTGGAGGGACAGGACTCTGCGTGGATTAAGGACATGTTTAAGAAAAGATATCCTGGGTCTTCGATGTGCGTCGTCGCTGGGTCGGTCGTCGACTGGTGCGTGGTCTCGGTGGTGCAGGTCTTTTACTCCCTACGGTGCGTTGTGCTTTGGCCACCAAGACGCCTCCCGCTTCTTTGGCCCGCCGATTCAAGGCTTCTTTGGGTGCCGTACCCCCCGAGTCATCACCGGCGACTTGCAGTCCACTGCGTAGCGCTTGTTTGCCGATTGCTTTCACCCCACGCGTCACCAAGGGCAGGAACGTTTTGACGATGCTCCCGAGTATGTTTCCCAACCCGTGACCTCGTTGCATGCGTGCACCACTAAAGACCGGAAGGCCACCTCCGGCCTGATGGACATAATAGTCCATATAGCTGCGTGCATCGCACTCGTAAGGCACCTTCATTATACAAAGTGGGGAGCACGTGCTTGTCGAAAATGAAGTGTCAGCACCACTTTTCCTCGTTCGAATGCCACCGGTCGTCCCGTGTCATCTCTTATATCCACCGTGATAGTGTTGATGTCGGTTTGTCGTACGGGTAGGTAGAGCATGTGAGTGAAACTGTGGGTGACTTGATCTCCATACTTCTTTTTAATGGGGACGACCCGTAACAGAGGTGTGTTGATATCGCCCACGATGTGGTTGTCGACCACGTTCGAGTAGACGTAGAGTCCGTACATACCCGACTTCATATCCATCGGGATCTAGCCATGGTCCTCGAATGGACCCGTGTACGTCGAGTGAGTGAGACCCAGCATTTGCTGTAGGATAGGACTCAGTACTACACCCACGTTGGCGGTGAGGATGATATGGGCCTTGTCGTTGTGTGCGTTGTAAGTCCACGTGATTCTTGAAGGGAAAGGTTTTGATGGGTTTTGAAACATTCGTGACCTCCCGTAGAGCCTTATAATGCAACAGTCTTGTCAGCCCCTGCATGAACTCCTTGGGAGTATCGTATTGGCCTTCGGGGAGAGCGAGTCGGGTGTCTTTGCCTTCGTAGGTCACCTCGTACCACACTTCATTGGTTCGCACGTTGTACCACGAGTAAGGGTATTGGATATCCACGAGGCCACATTCCCAGCGTCCAGGTAAATGCAACGGTTACGGTAACTGGGTCACGTATTTGGCCAAGGTGTTGTCAGGAAACACATCCAGCGAACTGTTACTGGGTAGGGTGATGTAAAACATGGCGACCGAGCTGTCCCGCTGCTGCTGTTGGTTTTAATAGGTCTTCCAGGCCTTGGGCGGTTGTGTCCGGCGTCGTGTTCGTCGCGGTGACTTGCTACGTGTCACGGCTCTGGAGATGTGGGGTGTCTTGATCACGGGTGGTTTTTTAAAGGCGTAAAGCCCTTTGTGGCGGTGTTTTGGGGGTGACTCCGGTTCCCACTCGGCTTCCCAAGAAGGTAGTGGGCCACTCGGCAGCCCGCTGCATCCAGGCCCAGCGCTGGGGGTTCCCCACCAATTCCTGTGGTACATGCATGTCTTTCAAGCCTTGAGCGAAGACCTCCCATCCTCGAGGATCCGTGTGCGACCTGCGTTGACGCATCAGGTCATTCACTAAATTCGTCATGTGGGTACCGGGGACCACCTGATTCTGTACCAGTAGTTCGCCTTTATCATTCCAAGTCATGTTAGGATTCTGTTTCATCCGTTGTAATACCAGGCCAGCTTTTTCCTTGAACGATGCAGGTACACTTTTCAGCACTTCGTCTTCCAACCACTGTGAGGCTGAGGGTGGTACCCCTGGTAATGGCGGCTGTTGGAGCGGTGCTGAGGTCGGCGGTGTGTCGCGTGGTGGTGGTGGTGGTGGTGGTGCCGGGGTAGAGAAGGTTTTGTATTGGACATGAACGTCATGTACCGTTGAAGCGTCTCATTGTACTGTTGTACTTTCTCACTTTCGCTTAACTCTGGTCTTTGTAAGATCTGTTGCATCTCTTCATCGAGGGTGTTTATGGTCTTTACCGTAGGTGGGA
>JAVTVY010007189.1:0-48641 GCA_036873755.1 Hanleya hanleyi
CGAAGCTGATACGTCAAGCCGACCAACAGTTATTCGGAGTACCGGCTTCGTCTAACTCTATGCCTATAAAAAGAGGGACAAAGAGGAAGAAGTCCAGTCGGAGAATCGTTAAGACGAGTGGGCGCATCAAAGGGGATATATTTCAGTGAACGATATAATAATTACATATGGCGTTAGTACACCCATTGTCATGCGAGTGCGCGAACAGCGAATTGGACTTGTTTTCGGTGCCACCTACACAAACCAGTGTACAAGAAGGTCAATGGGTGGAGCATCACCCCGTGGCGACATTAACGTCCAATGGTCCTATAGAGTTCGCCATTAACGGTTCGGGTGATGACTATATCGATTTAGCGAATACGCATATTTACGTCAGAGCGAGGATCGTTAAGGGCGATGACACAAATGTGGACATGGCTGATAACGTGGGACCCGTTAACAACTGGTTGCACTCGCTTTTCAGTCAAGTGGATTTCAGTTTAAACGAGACATTGATATCCTCCAGTACTAATACATATCCCTACCGTTCATACCTGGAAACTCTGTTGAGGTACGGACGGGAAGCCAAGCAATCTCAACTGACATCGGTACTATGGTTCAAGGACGCCGCTGGGCACATGGAGACTGGGGGTGATAATCAGGGGTTTACCGCACGAAAGCGACTCACTTCGGCTAGTCGTGTGGTGGATCTAATGGGTAAACTCCACCTCGACTTATGCTTTCAGAGTAGATATGTTCTCAACGGCGTAAACGTGAAAATAAAACTCATACGAAGTAAAGACGAATTCGCTCTGATGACGAGCGAGGTGAATCCGGAGTATAAGATCACTCTAAGCTCTGTGTCTCTGTTCGTACGTAAAGTGAAACTGAACCCTTCAGTAATGCTAGCTCACACCGCCGCGTTACAGAAAGGTAGCTGCAAATATCCTGTCAGGAGGGTGGCCATGAAGGTATTTTCAGTTGCTAGGGGAACATGTCCGTAAATCAGGAGAACCTGTTTCTGGGCCAATTGCCAAAGCGTATTGTGGTGGGGTGTGTAGACACCGATGCGTATAGTGGCGTGTACAATAAAAGCCCGTTCAATATGAAACACTACGGCATTAACTTTTTTGCCCTATACGTGGACGGATAAGTGCCGGCTAAACCACTGCAACCAAATTTTGAGAGACAGAGTTTTATGAGATCGTACTTAGGATTGTACACTAGCACGGGGCAACACTACAAAGACGAGGGTAATGACATATCGAGAACAGACTTCAGCGCGGGGTACACCTTGTTCAGTTTTGATCTGACCCCCGACTTGTCCGATGGTGACCATTTCAATTTAATCAAACAGGGAAACCTGAGACTTGAAATGAGGTTCTCGCACGCACTACCGAATACCATCAACGTCATATGCTACGCAGACTTCGATAACTTGATCTTAATAGACAGGTCGCGCAACGTAATGTTTGACTATGCCGCATAATGGACGCAAAACAGATAGAAAACATCTTGAAGTCTGATTCGTATACAAAACATATTTTCAAAGGAGTGTATTCTAGAGACACATTACCCCATAAACGGAGAAGAAAAGGTGAAAAACGTGCCTACGTTTGCAACACGGATCCGCATTACTTGGAAGGTCAGCATTGGGTAGCCTTGTACATAGACGAAGATGGAAATGCCGAGTATTTCGATTCGTACGCTATTCCTCCGATATACGCAGAATTCGTGACATTTCTACGAGAAAATTCAAAATCATGGATATATAATAATAAGAGGATCCAGGGGTCTTTCTCAAGTGTTTGCGGTCAATTTTGTATCTTTTATATACTGCATAGATGCCGTGGATTATCATTGTCAACTATCGTAAATATGTTCACTCACAATCTACAAAATAACGATGTTTTAGTACATGATTTTATCGCTAAACACTACGATATTAGAGATTTACCAATAGTAGATTTAGAATTGTTACGTAATATGTACATGTAGGAAGGTGAACTAACCTGGAAAGGCTTCACTTCAGAGCCTCGTTCACGGTTTTTGGATGTACAACCCCAGACAGATCATCTCTCTTGCCGTGAGCGGGTGTTAGACGACCTTCGGTTAAGGACCTCTGAAATCGTGTACAGACCTGAGACAGATCACGATGAAGAGTAATATTGTTATAGCTAAGGGTTTGTTTAGTAAAGTTGTATTGTATTAGTTGCTAATGAATAAATACTATTAAAAAATGTATTTACCGTATTCTCGTCTTCTTTTCTTTCCTTCTCGCTCTCAGCGTAGTACGTTTAAAAAACAAAAGTCTTATCACGGACTGACACCGGTCAAATGCAACGGTTATCATTCTATGATAAGTGTTCAGTTTTTTGTTTTTTGTTTTTTGTTTTTTTTTCCACAATAAGAATATACATAACAATACAGCAATAAACTCAAAATAAATAAAGCGGCTACTGCAATACGATACATAGTGTATTCTCTTAGCTTTCAAAGACAACTGTCTTCATCCTCAGAGAGTGGCTAAAGCACTGAGCGAAGGTACACATAGATTTATATACATACATGTAGGTGAGATCAACTCACTCAAATAGTAATACAGTAATAATAATTATAATAATAATAATTATAATAATAATAATAATAATAATAATAATAGTACAATGTGTATAGCTATATAAGTATTCCTATATCTATTACATTGTAATATTAGGCCAAATTATTAAGTCGGGTTAAATACAATAAGCTCCCTTAGACGACTTAGAATCCGTAAGGTAGAGTGTCCAAATCGGGCTGAATTACACGCTTAGTGTATACCAGGCGATAGTCTTTCTTCTCCTCTCTATTGAAAATCTCTATTCTACTCTTGTTACGACAAATTTTCTTCTCGTTGTATACCGTGACTTTATCGTACCGACCACATTTTGAACACTCGTAAATGTGTTTTCCATACAAACATGTATGCGTTAAATTTCTGACCATGTCAACTACGGTATCATAGTTGATCAGTTGGCTATTTTTGTCATTTAACGTAAAGCCTCGCACTTTGCATACGGTCACGCCTTTCTTTGTTTTGTAACAATAGTTCTTAGGACCACCTGACGCGAATGTGGTTATGTAATCGTCACCATCTAGTTCGTTCGTGAGGTCACCCAAAAAATCTCCTATCACGGGATTTACGTCTCCCTCTACCGTGGAAAAAATCACCGAATCAGTATCATAGTATAAAACTCGACGATCGAGTTGGTCGAGAACATCGTAAAGTTTCAGTCTCGCTTGAGCTGTTGTAAACGCTGCGATATAGACGTTCGAAGACGCCCCTGTGGCCACGTGTTCACTTTTGTGTTCCCATTCCATAAGTACGACGTTTTCATTGACGTCGTGGAAGTCTTTGACGTCTTTTTCATGATCGTTCAAAAGGGCGTAGAATTTTTCGGGTGACCTCACGAACGTCGATTGTCTCAACCCATTTCGTTGACCGAATTTACCCCAAAAACTGTTCAGGCATAATTTGGCAACTGCTCTTAACCCAGGGTTACGTTTTATGTTTGATTTGTTCAAGTCGATACCCTCGTGTACTCTATATTGTTCGATATAATCGTCTTCGTCCTTTTCGGTTTTCACCCATTCAGGCCACCCAGAAGCTTCCTGTTTTATACGCAAGAAAGTGTTAATGTAGGAAGTGAATAACCCGCTTTCGGGGTTGGCACCGTCATACATCGCAGTCTGGGGGAAATCGTAAACCTCGTACACGTTGACGACACGATACCCTTTTTCAAGCGCTCTCTGTATTTCGAGCGAAACCCACGTCCCTGTAAAGCTACGCTCTTCGTCAGTATGGTTACACTCAGGTGTAAAATTTTGACAACAGGTGCGACATGAAGCAAACATAAGTCTACCGTTTTGAGATTTGTAAGGTAAAACTGGATGGTACAGCTTTCTCGGTGGAAGGACCTTACATTTTATGAAACCTGTGTACGCGTTGAGGTCATCGTTGAAATCTTTTGTGATGATATTGGGGTATCCCATTGGGTACACCCCATTCTTGTTCACGTACGGATAGAGCGACGTAAAGTCCACGTACATTATTCGCTCTCCTTCATTCACTGTGTGATACAATTTTGACGCGTTTGTCCTACCCCCATAAAACGAGTCACGTGGGTCCAACCTCGGTTGAACATCGAGTCGTGAAACGAAGTTTTGAAGCTCGGGATTCTGCGTTATTTCACGGCGAAATTCGTGATCCCATTTGCATACATACCGTACTCCTAACGTCTCGAGATACTTTTTCTTCCGCATAGTTTTATCGTAGAGGTTTTGCATAGACGTGCCCGTTTTCGTGTTTATAGAGTCCGAGCGGTAGCAGACTAAACAGCCGTGACAATAGCACGAGTGATATTCGTACACGACGCCGTTGTCTCTGTCGAATCCGTCTAGTTTATAACGGCCAATACGTTTCTCCCCATCATTGAGAGCGTGTTGAATGAACAAGGATTGGCCTTCACTCGTAGCCATAATCCATTCCAACCACTGGATTGAAACATGCGAATATTGATCTCTTTCAACAATACCCTCGCTCGGAATTCTAGCTACGGTATCGCTTTCTAGGAACAAATGCCTGTAAATACCGAAGCACAAACTGGCTATTGTGATGTAATTGAAAGCATCAACACCGACTGGCTCTTCTTCGTCTATCGCGGTGGGGGGTGATTTTGTCAGCTCTAAAATCAGGTTTCTGAATTTGATGCAACATTTTCTCAAAATATCGGTATCCGAGGCGCAGTAGGCATACGTTTCCTTTCTAAAGTCGAAGACCTTCTCATTCAACAACTGCTCCGCGTGCCACTCAAGAAAATTCTGTTTGTCCTTTGTGGACATACTGTCAACTCCGTAAAACGAAGTATCGGGAAATGGGCCGATATAGTCCTGGTTTTCTGGAACGTTGAAGTAATGAGGGAACCAACCTTTCCGAAGTTCGTTAATGCCGAAGGTTTTTGGGAAATCAGCTAACCTGCATGGAATCATATTCAAAGAGTCGATTACTTTGATGTTGAGGCTCTTCAAATGTATACTCATGATTTTGCTTCCGCTATAAATGGTATCGGGAATGGTGGCGTTATCGATCAAGTATTTCAATAACCAATACGCGTCGTAACTCTTTGCGTTATGGGCTACAACTCTATACCCCTTGTGCATTGGCCTGAATAACCATTCACAAAAGTCGTTCGCAGTTGTCTCCCCTTGAAAAACAATTTGCCTTACTTTACACGTGGAGCACGGTTTGTTAATGTCATCGTAATCGATACATTCGTGGCAAACCTTCTGAGCTACGCAAAAGTTGGGTTGATGTACGTCTCCGATTTGACTACATTCAAAATCGAAGAAAATGAGCTTCTCACTAGGCGACATGGCGTCTAGCGGCTCTATGAAGCAGCGATGATCTCCTGTATGGTATACATCACAGGTTTTACAATATGATTCGTCACAATCGTGCTCGTCCGGATCGCGTTTACTCGTTTCTACGAGTTTCTTACAGCGCGTACACTGCCAATAGCGTTCGCATATGGAAGGATTTTTCTGGTCTTTCTTCACCCTATCAAGCGTTTGTACTTTATGCCTATTGAAGCACGCTTCACTTCGAAAAGTACGATGGCAAGTCATGCACGACCGTTTGGCGTTTTCCACACACCCTTTAGCGTAACAAACGTCGCACGTTAATTCGCATTTATGCCGTTTTTTGTTGTGACATTTGTAACACTCGGCGCAATAATACGAACGCGCATAAAATGCGTTCATCTTTGTGATGACGTCAAAATGGCAATTATTATGATATAGATATATCTTATTCGATCTTACTTCCCCCTTGTACACTATGTCGTGACACGCGTCGGCGCTGACAACCACTATCTGAATATTCAAAGCGTTTTCAAATTTAATCATATCGGGCAGTCCGCACGTGTGTTCGGGATCCACATCCGCTTTTTCACACAACTCTCTCGCTAACTGAGTTTGTAAGGTTGCGCATTTAGACGCAATTCTTTCTTTTTTTCAGGATCGTTCTCGAGATAGGCTTTCGCAACGACGACTGCTCTCGCGGCGCACATAGAGTCTTTGTTCTTTATATTCACTATGGAACGTTTCCTGATTTTGTCGTGGTAGATATTGGTTATGGGAACCCCCCGCCCTCCCACTAACAGTTTAACCGTACCGACGTGAATTTCGAATGAAGAGTTCAACAGTAACTCTTCGTTGGACTGAAGCATGCTTTCGATCAAATCCATTAATGTTTGAACGTCTACTTCATCACGCCTTCTAAGACTAAGTACAATAGGCGTGGTCATACCTCTTTGGAACACGTAAACCCTTACGAGATCGTGATCGTCTAAGCGTGTTACGACCTTATCGAGAACATCTTGTAAAGCTCTACTTAATAGGCCAATATTTGACCGCCAACTCGTGTTTATGACACTTTCATCTAACTTTACACCGAAAATAATTTCTTCCGTGTTATATTTTTTACGAAATACACGTTTGTTTTCCTTCACCGTATAACCACAAGACCCTTCGATCGGATTAACTCTGTCGTTCCCCCCACCACGCTGAACAATAGGCGTAGTGAATGATGATGAAGCCGAAGGTGGGGACGGCATGGACAATCCGAAGTGGATGTGTGCGCATGCCCACAGTCGTCGTACGTAGTCTTTTCTACGGGTCGCCCCTTTGGGGTTACTTGTTCCCCTTTTGACGTTGTCTTACGGGGTGCACTGTAAGGGAAAATAGTTTTAATTAGAACTTAATAAAATCTTATTTTATTCCGCGCATTTACGAAAATATTTAAAACAAAAAACTAAGTAACAATACCTTTCAGACATTGTTTCGGCGAAGTCTTCATCATCGGAAATCATGATGACGCTCGGACTCTCAACGGCCGACGTCAGTGGTTTTTCATTACTGCTGATACGTCTTTTCTTCGGTGTACCAGCAGCGCTCTCGTATTGGTCTCCCACGTGTTTCGTGACAGACTTTCTTTTGGATTTCCCTTTGGTCTTCCCTTTTTCCCCTTAGTCTTAGGGGTTGAACTGTAATAAAAAAAAATAGAACTCAATAAAGAACATATTTCATTCGCGCTTTATAAAAAGAATTAAAACAAAAACTAAGTAACAATACCTTTTAGTCATTCTTTCGCATATTAATTAACTTTAATACTTTACCTTCTAGTTCTCGCTTCCTCGTGTACGCGTTCCCATTGCCTAGCTAAATCAGCAACGAGGTCATCCTCCGTTAAGTTGAAACCGCATAGATAAATGAACGAGGTTAATCCAACTAGGCTGAGCCAAAACACAACAACTGAACTTGAAAAATATTCATAAATAATTTTTTCAAAAGGAGAAAAAAAAATCGGATCGGGGTAGGGTTTGAACCCCCAGGCTGATGAAAATTATCAGAACCGCTTAATAAATATCTGAGGATAATCTTAAGCAGAAAAAAATTAAAACATAAGAAGAAAAAAGTTTTCTCGACCAGGATTTGAACCCCTGATTCATCGATCCCGAGGTCGACGTCATATCCATGGAGCTAATATTTAGGAATATTTCCTGATATCTTTAAAGATAAACCCTTTGAACGAAACTGTTTTAAGTACGAATAAGAGATAAAACATAACGAATAACAAGGGTCTAAAGATAATAAATTGAAAATGTAAATAATTACATACCTAAAACTAGCGGTGGGAGATGACGGTAAGCTTAGATCTTGGAGTGCATCGAAGAACGCATCTGTAAATGAAATAACTGGTCATACAATTCTAATTTCATATTATATTTACCTCAATCGTGAACGGTGCTTGGCGCTTGGGAATAAGACAAGATTTAGCTTGTAGCTTTTAATCTCCTATACCTTTTAATTTTTAGAGTTCTTAAATAATTGATGTAACGAGAGAGTTGACCGTTTTCCCCCGTTAAACCGATATACGGCGATACAGGTGTACGGCTTTTTTAAGTTTGCCTACAATACATTGTATTGTGTCAATCTATAATATATGAAAGATCTTCTTTTAAGAAACGAACCGTTTGTGCTCAAAGGAATGATTGATAATGCGAACTTACCTTCATCAAATGTTTTCTCGTCATCCATTGTATACCGAGACCGGAGATCGACCAAATAGGTAAAAACGCACCTTCATGCGCCAGTTGCATATGACCACTGAACTCGAAAACTCTCTCCTTTTATCCTATTAACCGTCAAAGGGTCACGTGATGTTTTTATTGGTAGTTAACAAAGGGGCTGTTAACAAAGGGGCTTAAACCGGGTTTACCGGTTTCTTACGACCGGTTAAACCGGTTTGACCGGTTTGACCGGAAAAACCGGTTTGATCGGTTAAACCGGTTTTTCCGGTTTCTTACGACAGGTTAAACCGGTTTGACCGGTTTCTTACGACCGGTTAAACCGGTTTGACCAGTTTCTTACGACCAGTTAAACCGGTTTGACCGGTTTCTTACAACCACGCCCTAAATAATTTAAACCGGTTTCTTACGACAGGTTAAACCGGTTTGACCGGTTTCTTACAATCGGCTAAACCGGTTTTACCGGTTTCTTACGACCAGTTAAACCGGTTTGACCAGTTTTTTACGACCAGTTAAACCGGTTTGACCAGTTTCTTACGACCACGCCCTAAATAATTTAAACCGGTTTCTTACGACAGGTTAAACCGGTTTGACCGGTTTCTTACGACCGGCTAAACCGGTTTTACCGGTTTCTTACGACAGGTTAAACCGGTTTGACCAGTTTCCTACGACCAGTTAAACCGGTTTGACCAGTTTCTTACGACCAGTTAAACCGGTTTGACCGGTTTCTTACAACCACGCCCTAATTACGTCACAAAACCGGTTTCTTACGACAGGTTAAACCGGTTTGACCGGTTTCTTACGACCGGTTAAACCGGTTTGACCGGTTTCTTACGACCGGTTAAACCGGTTTTACCGGTTTCTTACGACCAGTTAAACCGGTTTTAACGGTTTCTTAAGACCGGTTAAACCGGTTTCTTACGACCACACCCTAATTACATCATACGATGACGTCAAACGCGTCATACTTGACCTACTTTCGTTCTCAATTCTGATTGGTCCACGGCCATCAGGGCTCCTCTACTACTTCATAATATACGCTGAAAACAACTCGTTTTATAGTAGCTAGTAGAGCTCTAATTCAAATATACCCTGGGAAATTTCCAAACTATAATCTCGAAGTGTGGGTATACTGTGCTTTTATTTTAACGTGCTCTCTCAAAAATACTGTGTACAAAAAGTACACAAAGTGTGGCAAAAATTATCATACACAACGTGGTGTGTACACTTTATACACTGCTTTGTGGACTTCTCCAAGCAAATTATGCCGAAAGTACACATCAATATGTAAAGACTTACACAAAAGTGTGTATAAAAGGTGCATACCGCTGTGCATGATAATTTTTTGTACTTTTTGTACACCGTAGTTTTGAGAGTGTGTCTTCTTGAAAATCGTATCTCAATTTCAGAACACGTTACTTTCTTGTCCAAGCATACACCTCAAAGCAGAACCTGATGCATTTGTATTTTCTAAAATCACGACAGGCTAAAACTTAGGCAACGAACAGCAAGTTCAAATGATTGCAGAGATTCATCAATTCTAGCGTGGCTCAAAATTCTGGAAGAATTGGAATAGCTTTTAGAGACGACGGTAAAGCGTAATTAATGAATTAATATTGCTGATTAAACTGATTGCTGATATTATTGTGTTCAGCAAATATGTTAAGGAACGTACCTGCTCCCTGGTAACTCTTCCCACAAATAAGATACTGTTCTCAATTCACATAGTTTTTCAACCACAAGAAAGATTCCTTGATGGATTTACGTGAACTATTGACCTTGTATACATGGATGATATTATTGTGTTCAGCAAGAATGTTCAATAACATACGAAGTACCGGTACCTATTTAACTCCTCTCAGAAATATGCTCTCTGCAACGACATATCTCTTTGATGCTTTTGCGCCTTACATCGCCATATATAAATGTTTGAGAGATCTGTAAACAAAACTGAAATGAAATCTTGCGCTTCATCAAACAGAGACAACGAGGTAGTAAAATGGCTGACATTACTAGCATATTCTTCTCCATAGCGGAGATGAGGGGAATGAATGGTATGGAAAAAAGACAGGACACGAGAACGCTTATCTTGAGCCTCAAAACATATAAAAGTACCATAACATCGATTGAGAGCAACATTCTTTATTGCAGAGGGGTAAGAATTTCAGAATGCCAAAACAACCATTCTAAATGAAAGAACACCTGTTTACAATAGAAAAAAGCGTTTACTATCATTTCATGACATAAAAAAGTATCATAAACACAAGAGAATGTCAAATAACCCCATTTGTTAAAATATTCAAATTTGTTTAATAACAAAGTTATAAAGGAGAAAAGTATAACTAGGAACAGTTATATAGTCCCTCATCCTATACAAGGATAAAAGTATAAGTACAACTAAAATAGTTGTGTCACCCTGATACAATTATTGGACATCGTGGTGCTTTTAGTACTATGGTATGTATTATGACATTTCAAGTACAAACATCAATGCATGTACACACATCATATATTATGTGCAATAATTATTTCCAAAAGTACAGATTATTTGAGAATACAAATAATTTTGAGCATTACAATCAAATATTGTGTAAAGAAATTTTAAAATGAATTGAAATATTTAATACTCAAAGAAAACAAAGATTCATACCAGTCCCACATGAAACAAACTTGAGCTTCGCTTCTCTCGTTCCGACAGCCATTACTGAAACATAACTTTCAACCTCTATCAATAATGTTCATATAATAATGATGGGATCCATGTAAAACAAAATAAGTAGAGACATGAATCTGATAAAACACCTGCTACATTTGATCAATTTATGAGTGAGACGTTACCTGGAGAGGAAAACAAAGAGACAAAAACATAGAGAAAACTTTCTGGAATATAATTTATATCAATGTTCTTTTTTTTCCTCTTTTTTTCTTTTTTTTCTCTTCTCACAACTCGGAAAATGGTTGTTTTGGGATAAATAGGCGAAACTGATATAGTCTGCCATTTTTACAAACAATATATGTCAATGAGCAACATTATAACAGTGAAGAATAACCGCTCATGTACTTCTTCAGACATAAATCCATGAATCCATGTCAACTTTCAATCATAAAATTTGAGGCTTATGCAATCCAATTGAGTTGATTAGGGTTCAGAAAGTGAAAATTTGTTTCACATTCACAGTAAATATGACGGTTCAAGCATGATATACCATCATATTGCGGTCATATTTGGCAATTCTTCGTGTTCAACTTCTCTGCTTCAGAAGATACACTGTAAACTTTACAGTTTACAGTAATTTACTATGGATTAATGCAACAAAGCTGCCAATAATTTACTGTAAAATGTACAGAAAATATTGCGAATTTACAGAAAATTACTGTAAAATTACATTAAATAATGTATTTTGCAATATTTACTGTACATTAAAATGTAAATTTCTGGCAACTTTGCTGCACTAAAACTGAAGTTACTGCAACATTTACAGCAAAAGTTTACAGTGTAACATTTTTTTCACATATCGACATTTTCCACCATTTCTCGCGTAAACTTTATTTATCACATTCGGAAAACTACCGCTTGTTGAATATAATTACGTATATAAATCACCTGAGTATCTCCTCTTCTTGGAATATAGTGAGCTAGCAATAAGTACGCCGTAATATCCCGTATTTATGTTATTCATCTCACATTGTCAAGTCTTGAAATCATGTCAGTTCATTCACTTCTGTATGACTATTCCCTAGGATATATGCCATCATCGAACAACTTCTGCCAGGCTTTACCCTTAGGATACTCATATTCATCCAGAGAAGCTGCCTTCATCTCAATGCTGTAACCAGGCTCCTGAAAACATAAGTTTCAGAATTTCATTGAATAAATATCACATTCAAGAACCACGAATAATATATGATACTGGAAATCTCACAAGAGTTCACGTTTTCCGGATATAATTTTGTTTCAGAATAATACTGCATTGTGACGTCTACGACTGTACAGGAATAATATAATAATTGTACGATAACGAAGTTTGTTCGCTCTGTCATTATATTGCCTCAAGTTTTAAAATTATATCCAAAGTATCAAAGGCATCGGAAGGTTTCCTCTGTAAGTATTTAACTGATGAAAGGAGTCAAAACCTGTCTTCAAATTAGTTTATTTTATGTAGATACCAGATGCTTACCTGTGGAACTTGATAATGACCTCTCTTCATAACGACAGGTGTGACAAAATGTTCATGGAGGTGATCTACATATTCCACAACCCTACAACAGAAAAACAATATTAATTCACCTGGTCGTGTAAACGTCTTTATTATATGACTGTGTGTGTTATATTACAACACATATAAGGGAAGTGGGAAGAGGTGCCGACATACTGACTGCGTCATATGACTTCACAGAATAGTCTTCTGGTAAACCTATTCTAAAGCACATACCAAGAATCTAACGATTCGTGATATGTGTTGTATCTCAGGTACGCTTTTATTGTACCTGTTCATGTGGCAACATGGATGATATGACCACACGGCCCCTAACACCGGCATAAGCGGTATTAGATACAAATCTAGAGAGCTATGATGGAAATGCTCTGACAACTCGTATACTGGTAATTGGTGAGCTGTTCCGCTGTGACAACTCGTACATTGGAGATTGGTGAGCTGTATCGTCGTCAGATGTAAATGACGGCAATTAACACGAAAGACCCATTGGACCGTCACGTAGTTGTCCATAATTTCCAATATTGACTCCGAAGCGGGTCCATAAATATGATATTGACTCGGTCTATATGTTAGACAGGTTGTGTGACGGGTGCGTCTTCTCGTCAAATTTCGTTGTATGTGTTAAGCGGAATTTTATCTTATAAATGACAGCAACCTCGAGAGCTGGAAGAGGAAAACAAAGATATTTGCAGCTATGAAAGCCTAAATAAGACAATATTGCCTTCTCAATTCTACAAAATCATGTATTGACCTTATCAATTGAACCGTAATTGTAAAATGGTATTATAGAATATAGACATTTCATGGAAAGTTCTGATGTTCATTATACCGAATCTTTCTTTCGGTTCAAAGCAGATTCGTGGTTCATATAACGTCACCCTAACGTTTGTTCGAACAGAGAATTCTGACTTGAAAGCCGACCCATGACGAACTGGGGAAGTTTTGTGTCTCATTGCTATGTGCGGGAAACTGTTCACTTTTTTGGTATCAAATTGAAGCAGAAGTATTAATTAACCTACCCTATGAAGAGCAAGTCGATACAATTCAAGGTATCGATAGCGCAAGTACTTTTCTCCCCTTGATGTTTTGAAAAAGCGAATCCGCGGTCCATTTGGGGATTTAAATTTTGTCATTGAAAAATCACCAGATTGTGTTATCACCCCTCCCCCAATTAAAATAAATAGACATTTTGTATGATTATTTCCTTTAATTCAGTAAGCAATAAAATGTTCAGTCCCTCCTCAATCATCCAACACCTCTCCTTGATTACTCACCTGCTTTCCAAACTTCCTGACACAGAAAGGTAATCAAACATGGCGATGTGTTGAATGTACTCGCACAGGCCTACACCACCACCATGAGGACAGACTGGCACTGATTTGATAAAAAAAGACCATAAATGGCAAACTTACTTAATATCTCCATCGTTCATACAATTACAACATTTCAAACCAGCTTCAAATGGTGTACTTCAATACACTTCAAACCATTAGCATAGAAACATATTAGTTTGTTTGTTTCAATTGAATATAATTTAGGATAGAAATATCAACTGCGTTTTGATTATGAATATAATGACTGTGGAATAATAGAATTGGTAGAATAAATATATTTTTGTTTCAGTAATTAATATCTCTTACATACCATTGAGTTTCGCTGCCATAAGCAGCACGGCTATAATCTCATTGAGACTGCCCATTCTGCAGCTGTCCACCTGACAGTATTGTAGAGCTCCGGATTGCAGGAACTGTTTGAACATGATTCTGTTCTGACACTGTTCACCAGTCGCTACTCCAATACCCAGAGGGTTCAATGCCTGGACAATAAAAACATTTAAAATACCACGTTTACGGCGATACTTGCAGTTCATTTAGCGGCATAATATGTTGGATTGACAGTTTAGTAGCTAGTCAAAGGTGGGTTGTGGCACAGAGTGTTTCCTGACATCATGTAAGAGGATCCTCGGGCCCATCCAGGATCCTGAAGCGCCCCTGATCGCAGAATGACATCATACAAATAAAAATGGTCATTCGCTGATAGCTGTGGTGGTGGTGGTGGTGATATGCATATTACAAGCGTCAGATCCGTCATTCATAATTCAGCCGTCGTCCATTAGAGAATATCCGCGTCCATAATCCAAAGACCTATTCCATGTTCCATATAACAGTATTAGCACTAAATTCAAAAAGACAATCATAGTATACATAAACATAGGCTTGTTTCCTGCAAGAGAGAAGTGGTCAACAGTTTTCAATGATGCCGGCAAGACATCATGATGTTCCAAAAATATCAAATCCGTATCGCTGATCAGAATTCTTAATCCATAATATTCGTTGTAAAGCCGTCATCTGAAGAATGATGTATATCAGTCACGCTTTGATTGTGACTGTTCATATGAGTACCATGAGGATCTTGAAGTACATGGTTTCATACGGCCTCTAGCCCCGGGTTAAGCGGAATTAGACACAAGTTACGAAACGTAACGCCATAGACCTTGCACGCTACGCTCGTATTTTGCTATCAACATGCGATATGTATCGCCAAATTTGAGAAACTTTTGTGTGGAGGCGCTTGGTGGTGTAGCCGTGTTTTATAAGTTTCTGCAACAATGTTTTGTGACGTTGATTAAAATGGTCACATTTAACACAGGTTCTAGCAAATGCTACTAGGCGTGATATGTATACGCCAAATGCTGTCCAGAAAGGGATAGTTTACGATGTCGAAATTGTAATCATCTTTTTTGTCATAGAGTTGACGAGAGAGAAGGCCCGCTTCATTTTTATAGATATATAGGTCTATATACGATGTGCCTGTAGGGTTATCTGCAGTTTCCTTCCAATCCAGTGAAGGTGGATATATATCCTTCACTGCGTCATTTATATAGCGATTATCCACAGCGAGAAGATCGTCTATATAGCGTTTGGTGGATGAGAAGGAACAGGCTTTGAATGGATTTTGAAAGCGCCTGCATATAGTCATATTCATAAGAGAACAGATATAGATCAGCCAATAGGGATGCACAATTAGTACCCATTGGAATACCTATATGCTGTTGACATATTGTGTTGCCAAATTTCACATAGATATTTTTAATGAGAAATTCAAGCAACTCTATAAACAAAGAAACATTCCATGAATGATATCTCTTGTATGCAGTAGAGCCAAAGAATGTTCCACGGCTTCCGACATTAATATATCTACGATCAGTTTTGTTGAACACAGATACTATTAATGAACTTAGACGGCCAATAAGGTCCTGATGAGGGATTGTGGTATAGAGAGTCGAGAAATCCCATGTGGACCCATGTCTATATAGTCCAGGAAATCTAGCCCATTTTTGGGGTCAACCCACCACAAATTGCAACAGAATTTATTTCACTGCTATGCATTTCAGAAACGTCCCCAGAATAACATACTAAAAGTCTACAATCTCATATGCATGGGAAATATCTTAAATTTCGAGTTGAAATTTGAGGTATTTTTTGCGAAATTTCAGTGTTTATCTGTCTCTTGCTCCTAAAAGGAAACCTTGTACTTGGTAGTAAGCAGGAAAGAAATGGGTCATTACTTACACTCATTCCATTCGTTATCATATCAAGGTTATACTCAGCCTAAAATAATACCCTTGCACGAAAATATTTATGGAGAAATTCAAAATGGCGGATGTAAGGGGTCATTCTAAATCTGAACTTTTTACCATTTTCATGACAGTCCAGGCAATGTATCTGCTTTTTTTTAGCTGGACCCAAAACAAATTGCAACAGAATTTTTTTCACTGGTATGCATTTCTAATAGGTCCACAGAACAACATATCCAAAGTCTACAAAAATCTATTTGATGGAGATACGACTTTTTCTAAAACAAAGATACACCATCATGCTTCATATAAGAAGGTAGAAAATATTGGTTTGTCTCTGAATAAGGACAGTTTATCATCCAGAAATCCAATCAATACATGATGATCTAGGATACATTATTCTATGGTGGTGAAAACATTTGCATTCCCAATGATTTGCTCATAAAAGTAGATAGCAAAACGATAGCTCAGCACCAGGGTATATAATCATACATGGTAATATCCTGCCAGTTGGCATTATTTCCATTAGCATTGTTATCCGAAAGGGAACTGACAAGCTGTGATATATTTTCTTTCAAACTATGACAATCACAGACAATAGTTCCATTAACTTATAAAGATATAACTCTATTATCACAAGCACGTAGCAAGTGCCGGGTCTGACTTTCAATAGTGTTTGTACCTTGTTAAAAAAAAGCACCCTTGACAATCATTAGAGAGAGAGAGAAATTAGAGTCAACGTCGTGTTTAGCAATAGTTCAGATATATAACGACAATCTGCCAAACATTTATGATCCATCACAATTGTTTGTAAGACAAATGTTGTTGACGAAAGAAGAATAATTATGCAGATCCTAATATATCATTTAATTATCAAACAAATAATACTTTGAATTGTAGGCAAAGTTGATGGCATAACTTATCAAGTTTCATTTTACATTCTGGTTCATAGTAATATTATTAGGGGAAGTGACTTCTCATACATATAGTTGATGTCTTTTATTGTTATTCCTCATGAACACTGCCATAAGTTGAGGAATATTTCACAGCACTATCAATCCCAATACCAGTCTTCGCCAATGTCATCTTCAAAGGTCTGGGTTTGATAAGATTGCATAGCTCAGTCGTTTGCATTCTCCACACACACTTGAACAATCCAGGCCATGATCCTTACAGGCGCATCTGCTTCAGCTACAATCCTTCTTGCATTTCCATCTGATAACCTCAAGTAACCCCTGAAGCTGGTGGCAGATCAGTTTTCGCAGGGAGAAACCGATTGAATTGTCCACTCCCATTTTTGTGGCTGCAATGGATGGTCTTCCCCTCAAGTCAATTTCTTCGTCTGGGTTACTACTGTATAAACATATAAGCGTTTTCTATGCTGCTGCAATAAATGACCTTCGTCGGGACTACTATGACCTGGATGAACACTTCAGCTCGTTGGCGAAAAAGCTCAGTGACAGTTGTCTTCTTCAAGGCAGCAGCTTTGTCAATGCCTATGGTCGGAATACTGTGTCACAGTCCAGAATGGCATGCACAAGCAACATATTTGTACAGACTTGCATTCCCAGCACAGACTTTGTCTTCTTGACATTCCAAACTCTCCGGCCTCGTTAGTGACATGGTCATTCAGTCAAAGAAAGACGAATTACAAGCGTCTGGTCCGTTATTCATAATTCAGCCGTCGTTCATCAGAGAATATCCGCGTCCATAATCCAAAGACCTATTCCATATTCCATATAACAGTATTAGCACCAAATTCAAAAAGACAATCATAGTATACATAAACATAGGCTTGTTTCCTGCAAGAGAGAAGCGGTCAATAGTTTTCAATGATGCCGACAAGACATCATGATGTTCCAAAAATATCAAATCCGTATCGCTGATCAGTATTCTTAATCCATAATATTCGTTGTAAAGTCGTCATCTGAAGAATGATGTATCTCGGTCACGCTTTGATTGTGACGGTTCATATGAGTACCATGAGGATCTTGAAGTACATGGGTTCATACGGCCCTTAGCCCCAGGTTATACGGAATTAGACACAAGTTACGAAACGTAACGCCATAGATCTTGCACGCTACGCTCGTATTTTGCTATTAGCATGCGAAATGTATCGCCAAATTTGAGAAACTTTGGGTGGATGCGCTTGGTGGTGTAGCCCTGTTTTAGCAAACAACGTCAACAAGTAGCAGTTCATTACTCTTATGAGTGACCAATTGGAAAGGGCGGGATGTTTCATATGCAGATGTTTTTATTGTAAAAGCTGCCATTTATTCGACTGAAAGCATCAAAACTTTGGTTGGTTATGATACTGACCTGTTAGTTCTGCTCTGTTTTCATGCAGACATGGATGACAATGGCATCTACTTTCAGCCAAGAGAGAATGCAAAGAAACGGATAGTTTGGAATGTCAAGAAGACAAAGGCTGTGCTGGGAATGTAAGTCTGCACAAATATGCTGTTTGTGCATGCCATTCAGGGCTGTGACACAGTATACTGACCATATGGCGTTGGCAAATGTGCGGCCGTAAAGAAAACAACGCTCAATGAGCTATTTCGTCAACAAGCTGAAGTGTTCAACCAGGCCATTGGGAGTCCCGATTGAGGTTATCTATTGCAGGTGCTTGTGTGTTTATACAATGGTAACCCTGACGAAGCAATTGGCTGCATGAGATACAAGCGTTTCTGTGACAAAAAACGACCCATATATGTGCAGGTACAATTACAACACATATAAGGGAAGTGGGAAGAGGTGCCGACATACTGGCATTCAAAACCTTCCACCAACATCAGCATCAGCTAAGTATCAAGACCATCCATTGCAGCCACAAGAATGAGGGTGGGCGGCTTCTCTCTGTGAAAACTGAACTGCCACCAGTTCCACTGGCACTCTTTGAGGTTATCAGGTGCAACTGCAAGAAAGATTGCAGCTGAAGAAGATGGAGCATGGCTTATATTGTTGAAAATGTAAAATGTAACATGGTAAATGGCATGGTAGGACGTCATGGTAGAACATCAAGTTTGCCTATAATCTAGATTATTATTTGTTTGATAATTAGCTGGTAGGATCTGCATAATTATTCTTCTTTCGTCAAAACATATCTGACACACAATTGCGATAGATCATTAATGGTTTGCAGAGCTGTATTTTTCAACAAGGCACATGTTGTGATAATAGACAGATATCTCCATGAATGAGTATTTTGACAGAGAATTCCTCTTTCAGATGATTATGCTAATGGAAAAATGTTAACTGACTGAATATTACCATGTATAATTCATATAGCCTGATGCTGAACTATCAGTTTGCTATCTACGCTTATAAGCACATCCACCAGGAAGACACATGTTTTCACCACCATGGCATACTGTACCCTAGGTCATGTATTAATTGGATTTCTGGATGATAAACTGTCTTTATTCACGTAAAAAAACAATATTCTACCTTGCTTATATGAGGCATAATGGCCTATTATGTATTATAAAATGGCGTATCTTTGTTTTCAAAAAAAGTCGTATCTCCACCAAATAGATTTTGGTAGACTTTTAGTATGTTGTTCTGGGAACCTATTAGAAATACACACCAGTGAAAAAAATTATGTTGCAATTTGTTTTGGGTCCAGCTAAGAAAACCCAGATAGATTGCCTGGACTGTCATGAAAATGGTAAAAAGTTAGATTTAGAATGACCCCATACATCCGCCATTTTGAATTTCTCCATAAATATTTTCATGCATGGGTATTATTTTAGGCTGAGTATAACCTTGATATGATAACGAATGGAATGAGTGTAAGTAATGACCCATTTCTTTCACGCTTAGTACCAAGTACAAGGTTTTCTTATAGGAGCAAGAGACAGGTAAACACTGAAATTTCGCGAAAAATACCTCAAATTTCAACTTGAAATTTAATATATTTCCCATGCATATCTGTTTGTAGACTTTTAGTATGTTATTCTAGAGACCTTTGGGAAATGCACTGCAGCGAAAACAATTCTGTTGCAATTTGTGGTGGGTCAAACCTCAATTTGACTGGACTATAAGGGTTTCACACACCTACACATCAACTGTTGGGACTCAATCCTGGGGTGTTGAAATAACGCTTTCCACTTTGGCTGCTCATTCCAGTGTAGTCAATCTGATCATCGATGATTCATATGCATGTGTAAAAATATTAATTTCATATCTGAAACGGCGTGGTATAACATACAGGTTATAGAGGTATATTAATGACAGTGATACTTTACATGTGAGTAGTATATAGAGCGTATTTAAACATAATGGCGCCTCACTGCGCATGCGCGAGAAACCGAAAGTGGTGTAGTGTGCGCAGGAGTGTCCTGCGCAAGTGTGACGTCACTTCCGGTCTGTGTGAATCGGGCGTGACCTGGGTAGAAATGGCTGACCTATATCCGGGTCCTCGTGGTTATTGTTTACATCCGGGTTTTGGGGATAATAGGAATGCATGTACTGACCTGTATCTGGGTTTTTTTCCATTCTTTATATCCGGGTCCTTGTTTTTATCCTTACATCCGGGTTCTTGTACGGCCGGGGACTTTTCCATCCGGATTTCCCAGTGGGTTGTTACAGCCGGGCATCCATGGCCTGTGTTATCCTTTATCCTGGTCCTGTGTTATTTTTTACATGTGGGTATCGTATGATTGAATAATAGCAATGCATGTAGTGACCTGCCTCTGGGTTTTTTCATTCATCCGGGTCCTTGTTTTACAGCCGGGCACTTTTCCATCCGGGTTGTTACATATGGGTTGTTACATACGGGTTGTTACATCCGGGGACTTCATCCAGGTTCTCGTATGTTAGTGTATAAAAGTCAAAATTTTCATGGCATTGCTTCATTCATTGGCCTGCCTACCTGACCACCCTGAGCCTGTCTACCTGAACCTGACGAAGGGCTACCTGCCTGAGCCTGCCTATCTGACTGGGACCGGCCTACCTGACCAGTGGAGCCTGTCTACCTGACTAGCACCTGCTTGCCTGCCCAGTGGAGCCTGTCTACCTGAGCCTACCTGCCTGAACCTCAGCCATGGACTCATCCGACCGAGCTAAGCTTTCACAGCACCGTGTCAAGATCATTGATATGTGATGTGCTCATGGTGGAAAACAATCACTAAACACATGGGGGTAGATGTCATGGCGGAGAAGACCTATATGGCACAAAACAGAGCCCTCATCGACCGAATACCGTCCCGTGGTCCTTTAGCATTTCAGGCCTTCCTGAAGGCGCTGAAGAAGACGGGGAATGAAGGAATAGCGTCTCTACTTCAACCCGAGGAACACGCCACAGTCATAGACATCCCCGAAGAGAGTAGGGGTACCAAACGTGCCCAGGAAGAACCCGGTCCACCTGCCAAACGTGCCCGTCCCCAACTAGCACCCTTAAAATACACCAGCAAGTGCCTCAGCAAGCGCCTCAACAAGCGGAGGAAGAGGTGCTACTCCCCATGTCTGTGCAGCAGGTGAATATCATCCAGCAGGCCTACCAGGCTACCAGGATAAACACTTGAGAGCTCACCTCCTATTTAACTGTAACAAACCGATTTCTCTCAAATAACGGATAATACAGTCTTCTTTTACCCGACTAAAAAGATATTCTAATGTAGCTGCTTGATAAAAGGAATCTCTTACAATCTTAAAGCGCTAGATGGCGCTATATGTGTTATTTGTTCTATGGGCTGGAGAAGCGCCACTGTATTATAGTCATAATCAGCAATTTAGACAGATTTCCTTGGAGGCCAGTTAGTAAATCACCCTACGGCCGAAGTCCGGGGATCCAATTTATGTACACATCAAAAGATAAGACAGTTTCATGTAGGGATGCCAGTATGCGACATCATGGACGATCAATAAAATACAACAATGAGATATGGAACACAAAGGACTGGGATGATTTCGTGAATACAGCGGGATATTGGCGATACGAGTCGAGAGGAATAGGTTAAAGAGAACCCCATCTTTGTCAAGTCAATGATGTATACATGATGCATATGTGGCTTATTCAATACCAGGGTGACAAGTAATTTTCGGATCTTTCCTCCATAAATATTTGTCCTGAGATTGATTTTCTTGAATTAGTGTCTCCACATTCCGTCCTAATGCTGGGGCGCCACATGGAACTGATCATACTGAAGCCAAAGATTTTTCCTTACACGCAGTAGGTTATAATTAGACATCCTATCAGGTCCCAGGTAAATTCATCCACTATCAAATTGATTTCAAGCGTCAAATCCAACATTCAATGGGCAGCGGTCGTCCATGTAGAATTTCCACATCTCCTTCTTAGAATGACACTATAAGCATCAAAATACAAGCATCTAGTCCGTCATTCATAATTCAGCCGTCGTCCATTAAAGAATATCCGCGTCCATAATCCAAAGACCTATTCCATATCCATATAACAGTATTAGCACCAAATTCAAAAAAGACAATCATAGTATACATAAACATAGGCTAGTTTCCTGCAAGAGAGAAGCGGTCTACAGTTTTCAATGATGCCGACAAGACATCATGATGTTCCAAAAATATAAAATCCGTATCGCTGATCAGTATTCGTAATCCATAATAATCGTTCTAAAGTCGTTATCTAGAGCATGGTGTATCTCAGTCACGCTTTGATTGTGACTGTTCATATGAGCACCATGAGGATCTTGAAGTACATGGGTTCATACGGCCCCTAGCCCCGGGTTAAGCGGAATTAGACACAAGTTACGAAACGTAACGCCATAGATCTTGCACGCTACGTTCGTATTTTGCTATCAGCATGCGATATGTATCGCCACACCCTAAGTAAACTAGAATGACAAGAAAACAGATTTGTGTTACATTACTTTGAAAGATATCACTCAGTCTTGTAAGCTTACAATACTCGGAATTTCAACCTTCATTTTGGTGATTGTCAAGTGCAGGGAAGTAATTTATTTTGCCAAATGTAATCATTCCATATCGAATTAGGAAAGCGGTCCAAAAATAGACGAAAAATGGCTTTCCGAAGGCGACCATCTTGGATTGTTGTTTTACATGTTTCAGTAGAGCCAAATATATAGTATGAAAAGTTTCAGTTCTCTACACGAAGAGGTTTCAAAAATACACGCAAGGTTTAGGCCATAAATCTCTCTGTCTCAAAAATAAATAGGGGTCCGAGGGGGAAATGCCCTCCTCCAGCTACTGCTAATCCCCTAAATATCCCATCTAGGTCTGATAGGGCTAATTCAAAAAATTATATTGAATTTAGGCATTTTGAAAACTATATCAAACAAACCCAATGTAAATTACCGAATAAATGTTCACCTCGTTACCACAACAACTTATTCAAGCCAGCGGTATGTATTAAAAAAGTGTTTCCAAATATAAGAGCCCAATGCATTACATCAGAATGCGAGTTCATCAATAGGTTTGATGAAATGATGTAGAGATAATCGTTGCTCGGAGGTTGATGAAATACATGCCAGGTATGCGAATTGATCATTCTTTGTTCCTGACAGGGAGCGTAAGATCCGACATCAACATTCAGCCGTCACGTCCGACATCAACATTCAGCCGTCACGTCCGACATCAATATTCAACCGTCACGTCCGACATCAATATTCAGTCGTCACGTCCGACGTCAATATTCAGCCGTCACGTCCGACATCAACAATCAGCCGTCACGTCCGACATCAATATTCAGCCGTCACGCCCGACATCAATATTCAGCCGTCACGTCGGACAGCAATATTCAGCCGTCACGTCCGACATCAATATTCAGCTGAACCCATTTGTCGAGAAGGAATATGAACACTCAAACCTTACTGAATCTGTTGAGATGGTTATCCGTGTATAAGTAATCTGTGATATGATATATGCATTCAATTCAATTAAGACAATATTCATTGTTACATCACAGCTTTTATTCACTCAATTTCTTTCTCGCTTCAGCCCGTGGGATCAAAGACAACACACCGTTACCGAAATTCCTGCCAACAAAGACAAACCTGACCTTCAATCGTGGCGATGTGGCCGAAATAGTCTGCTCGATTGAGAACTTGGGAACCAGAACTGTAAATAGATTTTCTTCTTACTCAAAAATGAACAATTTCGAAGTGCGAGTATTCAATGGTGACTTGAAAAATGGCAAAAATATCTAACCGGTACCACACAAGTATTGCTAACGCAGATTACGGATCGAAGTGAATATGTTGCCGCTGTGAAAAATTTATAATGTGCGAACCTACTAGTAATTGCATGCATTGGATGGGCACTTCTGGTTTATCTTTTTACGCCGAAATGGCGTCCCCTAATTATTGTTCTTACCCTTGAGCTAGGGGGCTGACACTTACCACACTATACCTTGGGTGAAGCTCTACCAGAAAATGTAAAACAAATCCAAGATGGCCGCTTTGATGACGTCACAGTGACGTCATTTTCAAAAACGGCATTTTTTGGTCGATTTTTCGGTCAAATTTTCCGAATTTTTTATTTATGCAATTTCTTCGCAAAGACACCATGATAAATTAGTAAATATCAATGTGATGTGAAATAAAATAGTTTTTGGCCACTTTTCATCGCAGAAAAGCAGAAATGTTGAAGAAATATGACAAAAACATAACTTTTCTGGGACCCCACATGGCCGCCATCTTAAATTTTCTCATGATCCTCTCATCGGAAGGTCATGCAATGGGCTCAAAATGACCCCAACATGATAAACTATAAAGTCACGGAGTTTCAGCTCTCTATTTTTTGTCGTTCCGGAGATACCGCAGAAAGTTTGGTAGGGGGGGGCATTTCGCCCCCCCCCCAAGGCCAGGTAGGGTTAAATAGTACAGCTACGTCCACTCACCATAACACCTGCCTACTTACAATGTTAACCATTGTACGCCACCCAAGACATATAGCATGAATCTTTGGAGAAAAAAACAACAGCTCTCCATTCTGTGTCTGGTGGTGCGACGTGAGTCTATTGATAATGCCGGCGGACACAGTTAGATAGTATGGATACTTTGCACAACATACTCTCGTGGCTATAGGAGAAACCTTCCGACAAATAGCTATAGTGGAAGATGAACAAGCCGCAAAACAATGTGAAGTTAATAGAGACGCGTTGATCAAGGCCGCAGTCAATTGAAATTAGACTGTCGATTGGACGCCCTTGGCTTTTAGGGGGTTATTGCGATTGTCACGATGATGACGAATAGATCACCAAATCAATTCCAATTACGTTCAATAAACATTTATCATATTTCTACAAGACGGAATGATTTCCTTCGATCATAAATAAGATATTCAAGGTTCCACAATAGTCACTGTGCCAGTATTTGATAATGGCAACTTCAACCACATTCAGAGAATAGGCAACACTTTTTTCTATAATAAGTGTTAGACGTTATAAAGTCGTTAATCAGTGCTGTGGATATCTGGAGCAGAACAATATGTGTTGTTTTCACATCGGGTACTGTGCCCTCTTATTGATTGGCAATTTGAGAGGCAGCTGCACAGAACCTGGAATAAAACACTGATTTTCAAATACAGTTGGATAAAATAATAAGCACGAAACGGCAACAGCTTCAATAATAATCAAAGGCAGTATACCTTGTGCTAGTAAAATAAAACGCACGATATTTGAAATCATATGTCGCTGAAATAGTGTGGAGTTTTATTTAATAAGTTAGAAATAAAAAAAAATATAACGACATGCGTCAAGGCGATGAGCCTCAGAAGTCATAATTGTACAAGTAGGCAATGGTATCTCTCTTCCGAAGCAATCTGTAGGGGTGTATAGTATCAAAACTACTAGATTTTTAACATCTATATCAAGAAACCAGCTTCGGCCCCGCCTCGATATAGATAGTAGCCTCTAGTTCACCATCCAATATTCAGCCGTCGTCCATTAACGAATGTCCATAAGCCAAAGACCGAATCCATATAACATCATTAGCAATATGTTAAAACAAAAATCATAGTATACATAAACAAATACTAGATTCCTGCAAGAGACAAGCGGTCAACAGTTTTCAACAGGAGCTGTTGCCACCCGAATGGATGCCGATCAGAGTGTATTGGAATAGAGAAGATATAATAATATTAAAATGGTATCGACGTAATCGAAATGATAACATGATGTCCCTGCCTTCAAATCGTAAACATCGATATGCTTACATGGAAATGACTCGTTTGCAAGAGTGCCAAATATAGTTGTAATTGCTTGCCTGGTATATCTTACCCAAATAGCCAAATCTTTCCATGGTTGACAACATTTCTATAAATTTCGGCACCGATCTCTGATTGACTAATGTTGTCTCCGTAATACACGTTTAAGCAATTTTTTAACCAAATTTCGTTCTGAATTTTTGGCGTCTCAACAAGAAGTCATGAGATCAGATTTATTGTCGAAGAGCTTGATAGGGCACGTGCGTTTGATTCGACCATTCTCTTAAAGCTTTCGCGTTCGCCCAGTAGTTGCAATGATCTAGAATCGTCGGCGGGCGTGCTGTCTCTGTTAGAGTATCCTTAATTAAATTAATTAAATCAATACAGATACATGACGTCAGCACGATTAAAGAGGCTGACCTGAGCTGGAATCGGACCGCAATAGACAGAGATTGTTGGCTATACAGAATACGTCCCAGCATGCGCGTGCGTATCAGCTCACTCGACAGAATGCCGTTTTATCTCTCAATTTACCTTCACATTCCTCTATTCCACCACATAAAGACTTCCCGACTAGAAACGGCGGAGTCCCACAATTACTATCTCGACCTGAAAACTTGACCAGCATGGATATAGAACGACATAAAGTGCAACGGCCAATGGATTGTCCTTTTTGATTTGGATAGGCACGCGAGACGAAATTCCACCTGTTCAATCGAAATGAGAACCCTATAGTCTTCGAGTGAACCCTGTGCCGTAATTCTCGCTGCCAATAATGTGATGATTGAGGGACATTCCCCCTTCTTGAGTGTGGGGATGTGTAACGAAAACTGGTAAAGATCAAGGAGAATAAGAAGATAAAAAATTGAGATGATGGGGGAGATGATGATGTGAAACAGCATAAAACTTGAGAGAAGGCAATTACAAGGTGCACAGTTTCTGGCATAATGGCATTACCAAGGAAACTGTTGTCCCCGCAAATTAACATGTGATTATGACTTTTCCCGCTTATTTCTGGAAACGACTCGACCGGGGGATTTATTTGATATCAACATCCGTTGTCAAGCTGTGAGATTTTTCTCATTTAAAAATAGTGTTGCCTTTTCGGAATCAACAAATACCAATGCTGTGGCAAAGAATGCAAGATTCCTTGTCCTTGACAACATGGCGATATATCATTGCATAATGAGTAGCTCTCGGAACCTGCCTTTACTATATTAGCTTCGAATCCCGGCTATATATTTATCAAGTTAATGTCGGTTTGACAACATTCTCCTGGTTATTCTCAAGAGGGGTCAGAAGTTGAACCTGTCTAATGAAGATGAGATAAGTTTCCGTACCTCTGATGTATGGGCAGTTTATTGACAGATTCTCTCGAGTCTCCTGATTAGACTACTTCACGTGTTTCTGATATTTCACACTCCGGTCGATCAATCGTCAAATCTCCAAAATTACCTTCCCCAAACGCAAACCATCGTTCAGCTGCGAAGAGTTGAACGAGCGTTAACTTAAACGGATTGTTGATTTAATCACGTAAGGCTAATGTAACTGCTATGGTCTTTCAAAATTCTCCTGCTCTGAAAACTTCTCTAACGATGGTTTCTTCACTACAGAATAGTTGCAACCAATATAATGTATAACGAGGTTGAACCAGAACCGTAATCTAACTTCAGTCTGACAAATTGTGATAATAAACTACCTTAATAATTCCAGGGGATTAGAGTGGCATGACTGAAAATCAGTGCCCTCGTCCATCCAACTGATGCCCAAGCCTTATGCCTCTGATATTTCCCCATTGTGTATCTATTAGCTTAACTGACTGGATGGATGTACTTGGGCACTAGCCATGCGAGCACGCCGTGTATCTGTGACACGTAAAGGCGGTGTACTCCCCACATTCTTATTAAAAACTGTTCCCTTCTTTTCTCAGAATTGAGAAAATCTCAGCTAACATATATTTCCCTTCTATCAAGCCACCAATTCCCACATATCTGACCGACTCTAACATCAAATCCCACCATGTGTTATCATGGTGATGAGCAATGAAATTTCTCCCGATATCCATTCACCCTTGTCTAATCAACAATCTGCCGATAACCATTCACCCTTGTCTAATCAACAATCTCCCGATATCCATTCATCCTTGTCTAATCAACAATCTCCCGATATCCGTTCACCCTTGTCTAATCAACAATCGCCCAATATCCATTCACCCTTGTCTAATCAACAATCTCCCGATATCCATTCACCCTTGTCTAACCAACAATCTCCCGATATCCATTCACCCTTGTCTAATCAACCATCTCCCGATATCCATTCACCCTTGTCTAATCAACAATCTCCCGATATCCATTCACCCTTGTCTAATCAACAATCTCCCGATATCCATTCACCCTTGTCTAATCAACAATCTCCCGATATCCATTCACCCTTGTCTAATCAACAATCTCCCGATATCCATTCACCCTTGTCTAATCAACAATCTCCCGATATCCATTCACCCTTGTCTAATCAACAATCTCCCGATATCCATTCACCCTTGTCTAATCAACAATCTCCCGATATCCATTCACCCTTGTCTAATCAATAATCAACATAACATCACTGCGACTCTTCCATCATTTCCCTAAACTTTCATAACACCCAATACCCATATACTTAACATTTTTCATTGTTGTTTCCTTCCATCGGCACCCCACCATTTTATCTGTACACATATCACCTGTACGGTCTTAAATGTGTTAGCTTCCACGGCGAGGCGCTTCACTGGTGACCGCCAGCCTCACACCGCTGAAGCGGCACGGGTTCGAGCCCAGCTGGTCCATGTGTGAAAGTTTGTCAGTTACTTGCCGAAGGGCGGTGGTTCTTCCCGGGTACTCCGGCTTCCTCCCACCAACCAAACTGACTGTCACCATATGAGTGAAACAAACTTGAGTGTGACATTAAGCCAAATTCCCTCCCTCCCTTCCACGGCGACCCTGCCTCTGCCATCCCATCTGATCTCCCTAATTTTCACACCTCCTTAACAGAATTGGATACCATACGGTTCTTCGTTTGATATATTAGTGCCAAGCCCAACAAGTCCGATAACATCAGGTCACCATAATCTCCATTCATACTTCCCCATCTAATTGCTCTGTACGGGACTACCATTGACGTCAATCCATTTCAATACACCCGTCATGAGACGAGATTGTATAAAGCGATATCGAGTTCTGTCCGTTCGTTAAGATTTGTAAGCTGTGCGATATCTCCAATTCCAGGTCATGAATTGGTGGCAAATATTTCGTATACTTTACATATGGGTCGAAGGAGAATCCTGTTAATTTTGAGGTAAAAAGTTCAAATGTCAATATCACGGTAGCTGAAAATCAATAAATCATTGAGAATTCTTATGATATACTCCCTATACAGTTCAGACATACATTTGGGGGGGGGGGGGCAAAGAGTATTTTTTGCGTGCACCCCTCTGTCTGTCCAGCTTGCTTGTTAACACAATATCTTTTGAAGGTCAAATTCGTGTATTGGTGATATACCAGATGACTGACTAGAATTTTTTCCATTTTGACTGATCTTGATATAAGGTATATCGAAGGCAATTCCAGTTATTGCTTTATTTGCTTCTCTTAATTTTGTTCTGGAATTTAATAGGTGTGTGCGTGTGTATATTGAATCCCATAAGGATCCTGTTTTGGAATCTATCCTATATACTTGGTGCAGTACTTTTCGATTCCTCAGCAACCATACTTCCCATGAACTATTTCTTGCAGAAATCATTCTCAACCTTCCCTATCTTTTCCGGTATTGCTGACGAGATCACTGTTCATATTTTTCTGTAGGAACTTTTAATACTTCTCCGTTTTCCGATTAGGTCTATTCTAGCAATGGCCTGAATTACTTCATTGTTTTCTTGACATAGTTTAGGAAGCTAATCGGAGGTACAAGCAAACAATCGCGTGAATGCGGACACTCGGTGAATATGTGAGTAAAAAAAGATAGAAATGTTCACCAAGTGTAAATTCTGAACTCTTTATCTGTACTTCCCACCCATTTCACTTTCGGTGTCTCGACGCAAAATACTCACGTATGGTTGGTGTATCGAAATACAAGAAGTTGAGAGATGCTTTTGAAATTTACTTGGCCAATCCGCATAATTGATAAAAATAACCAGCTTTCCAAGTAAATTTGAACTGATCGTACATACCAACAGCTTCGCACATCGATAATTCGATTCAGTGTTTGGAGTTAATTTTTACAGAATACATACAATAAACTATTGAAGATTATCCAGTTGATCGAAATCCTTTGATAATTAAAATATGCGAAAAGGAATCCGTTTGGAAATATCACGAGTGATATGCGCGTTTTGCAGATTATCGGCACTGATACCCGAGGTCCGGGTGACCTAATTGTAGCTCACTGCCTTCAATCAACAAAATGCACAAAATCCCAAGGTCACGAATACGTGATCTGGCATTATTTACATGATTTCAAACTTCCGTGAGTTGACCACTGCTACATTCTTGACAATCTGTAGAAGACTTCATTACATCCTACGAAATATTTTGCTTCGTGATGGACAGTGTAACGGATTTGGTATTTGTCTTTGTTGATTATGGAGTCATGGAAAACCGGAAGTCGGCAACCGTCTATGGCAACTCAGATGCCTTGATAATTAAAACTGATCATCGGTTTCCTCCAAATCGAACCAATCGACAGACAAAAACAGCTAGCTGTTTCCACCAATCCGCTGCATGGATTGTGATTTGACTTCATGTGATTTCAATTGTGATTGATTTGATTGTGGTTTTGAATTTCGTCGCTGGCCAGACTACCTTTGATATCAGGCTGAAACGGACATTGGTGCTTCAAATCAAAAGTTCAATCATCGGATATCGACATGCCAATTCGAAGCAAACAGGGGGATAAATTTACGAGTTTGTATAATAGATACAACGGCCCGATAACTTATTCGAATTCCCAAAGCATGTACGGGCAACCTGGATTTATGATGATGCTCCCAGTGAGTGAAGCTATTGTTAACAATAGAGGAATAATATAGTACTTTGTTCCATGGTAGTATAATTGGATTGACCGTTTATTGTACGTATCCACGAGAAACAACTCTTCTATAGTCCGAAGTTGAAGACATTGATATTTTATATAAGACTAATTTCATTGGTGCGATTTTATTTTTTCGACAGGTGATTTGGAGAAGAGCCTCTGAGCCCCATCCGCTAACCGTTGGTCTTTTACGTTATACAGAGAACGATCGGCTCAGTGTTTCACATGACAAAGATCACAATACTTGGCATTTATATATAGCAAACGTCCAACCACGTGATGCTGGAGTGTACGAATGCCAGATCAGCTCGAAAAACAACCCGATAAAGCTCTTTATGTTGAGAGTCAATGGTACGTATTTGGATTTTAATCTTTACTTATTTATTTATTGGTATTTAAATCACAAAATACATGTAGTACATTAAGATTACAATTTGTTTTGGTTTCTTAGTTCTACGTTAATTCGCTACCAACGATTGTTTATTGAAAATACTTACCGTTTTCCAAACTGATTTAATAGTGTCCCGATATGGATTGGGTCTCCTCGACCCGATTACAAACAAATACAAACGCGCTTTTTGTGATGATTTTAGGCGATTGAGGACTCCGGTCAAAGCAATATTCACTGTCGAACACATTGCATTTAGGCGAAAGAAATGGAAAACCATACGGCCAAATTTATGAGAATTGAGCGCGAACGAATGAGATCACTGTAGGTTATCTATGTTTGATGAATGTCGGCTTCCATGTAGCATCGTTGACCGAATGATTATCAAAATTACCCATATTTCTTGTCACAATGGCGACAGTTGTTTAGACTCCGCTACAAGTATGAATCAAGCTGACCATACCAACTTATCACTGGGTTATTCTTCAAACTCCTGAGCATGAGATATCTTTCATTTTTGTCAATTCAACCCCACCCTCGCGAAAACAAATCCGTTCGAAATGGATTACATTCCTTCAAGTATCTTTCATCACACAAATTTCCAACTGACCTAACTTAATCCGCATACATTAAATACGCGCTCCTTAATCTTCTATCTGGAGTATCGGGGACGCTGGTTCCATGATACACCTCCACCAGGCCATAATCAGGCTTTCCGGAAGATAACAGTATTGTGCCAAACTTGAGTATATTTGCGAGCTGGAACAATGCTAGGAGCAATGGAAACGAACAGGTGGCGCCTCAGCCGCTATCCGCTCTCAGGAACAGAACACATACAACTGGCATGAATCTACAGGCTATTATGTTGGAGCAGGGAAATTGCAATTCTTGATTACAGTAATTGGCTCCGAGGGTGTCCAGTCTTGCACATAAACCGGCGGGTCAATACTAGAGTCTGCTCACTCCGACCCGGCTCAAAGCAGACGTAATTGGAGATATTCTCTACCAAATCCCATTTACTATTACTCAAGTAAGGTAGCATTTGCTCCACAAACATCAATGACTAAAACTGTTGGCACCGGTATCGCCATCATCATCTTATATAAAGCCTTTGATGCGCTTTCCTGAATGAAAATAAAAAGCTTGAATGCAAGAAGACGGCTGGACTGCAGCCAGTGGTACGAGATCTTACTACAACGAGGAATATTTTTTTTAAACATCGTCTTGACTTTAGGTTGGTAGGGCAATGCATCGATGCATCAATAGACTTACGATAAATGACAGTTCTGGCGTTTCTGGTTGGGCGGAAACCTTGGTGGCCATCTTTAATTTATGCAAAATCTTTAATGATGTATATCTTTGATACCATTTCAGTGTTCTATATGAAACTTGGTATACAGCATCGATGTATCAAGAGACTTGCAATGAATAACCACATTAGTTCCTGTGAGTGGCGTGAAAGATGGGCGGCCATCTTTAATTTATGCGAAATCATTATTGATCTATATCTTTGATACCGTTCAACTGCTCGATGTAAAATTTGGTATACATCATCGATGTATCAATAGACAGTTCTGGTTTTTCTGATTGGGCGGAAACCTTGTTGGCCATCTTTAGTTTATGCAAAATCTTTGATGATGTATATCTTTGATACCATTTCAGTGTTCTATATGAAACTTGGTATACAGCATCCATGTATCAAGACACTTGCAATGAATAACCACATCAGTTTCTCTGAGTGGTGGGAAGGATGGGCGGCCATCTTTAATTTATGCGAAATCATTAATGATCTCTATCTCTGATAATTTTCAAATGCTCAATGACACAATTTGGTATACATTATCGATGCATCAACAGACTTATGTAATGAATACCGATTTCTCTGATTGGACATAAACCTTAGAGGCCATTTCTAATGGCAAAAATTTTCATAATCTGTATATTTGTCACTTGACTGCTTTGTGTTCCTGAAGTCTTGCTTCAAATTGAATACATTATGAATGGCTGGCGCCCAGAGCCGAGGAGTTTTCAGATGCGCAGCTTCGTATTCTCAGAACGTTCTGAAATATAAAAACATTCTGTGACACAGGAACGTTCGAAAAAATAATGATAGAAAATAGTTCTATCTTTGTTGAAAAGAAAAGAAGTTCGAATTCTTGTGTACCGATTGTGGGGTGGGCCATTATAGTCTAATGACCTTACCTATTTGTCAAGTTTTTTTGCATAGTTAATAAATAAAACAATACCGACGGTCACGGATACGTAAAGGGGAACAACTTTGCTGACACACCGGTAGAGGGCGGAGTGCAGAGGGGATCAGATTTATCCTGCAGCCATATGCTAGCTTGCGACGCTACGAATATATACATTTTGATACATTTGTATTATGACGTTCTCTTGTGACGTTTGTTATTTGGACCGCCAACAATGGTATCGCGAGTGGCGTCATCACAATATGGATTATTGCAACGTTATAGCGAATGATCGACGTCACAGAAGAACATACCAGATTCTTCAATTCATTTGGACTAGAAATATATATCTTACATCATGCAACCAGAGCGCCTCGTGTGTCTGTCAATATGTTAGGATAGTCACTCTGTAGTACATCTGTTTTAATTTCATTTTGACCGCCCATTTATCGAACTGGAAACCGTTTTGCGTCAATTTCCTTTGATCCACCATGTTAACAATCTTCGATCTGACCCCCAAGCAGTCACGCCCTCTGCCGTGACGTTGGTAAAGTTGCTTCCCTTTGTACATCCGTGACCGTCGGTATTGTTCCTACATGTACAAGAGGAATTACCAGAAACCTAAAACTGTCAATGGAAAAACTTTGTCATGTCAAATCCCGACGATTGTGTATGGACAAGTCGCTAGATAGCCCATCTATTTCTGGTTCAAATTGAGCATTATATCGTAAAAATAGCCCCACCTGTCATCACTTTCTTTCTTGAATATCTATAGAATCTTAATTGCGCGTCGATGTTGGAATTTATTAATTCTTTCGTATAAAATCCTGCGTAAATGAGGACAATCGGTCCTGAAATTATCAAAATGGGTAACTTCTTTACACTGCGTAACACTGGCCTATGCCGATTGGATGAACTCAACAGAAACAAGCTCAGCGATTAGCCAGTTACTCCGGCTGACCAATCACAAAGCGTGTTCTTCAAAACCTTTGGAGAAACACCTGCTTTGGCGAAGCTTTGACCATATCACTGCAGGAGTATACGATTTTCTATCCAATGACATCGGCTGAATTACGAAACTGCCGACATGAGTCGATGCCACGAGGTTATATAGCATGATCTCCCCTTTCGATTGATGTGCAACTGGCGGGGTATGACAGAGTATCAGTCAGTATTTCACTCCGCGAATGTGGACCGTTTTACAAGCTTTTTTGATTGAAATCTCTTTGCTATTTTACATTTTTTGACAATTATAATGCTTTTGGATATCGTTTTTGTTGTAATAAAGATTATAATTCAGAAATATTCCTTGAAACTGGCATCTACATGACCATGCTGATAATGATGCCAGCATATCACGAAGACATTTCCTTTGTGTGCACGCGTATCCCTTCGCCTCGGCGGAAGGACCACAGGAATAAATGTTCGACTTGAACATTCCAGAGGAATAAACACGAACATAATTGTGTTCCATCAGAATGAAAATTACTGCAATGGAACGTTCCGACTTCTGGGACGCTCCCTTACACTGCCAGCAATAGCAGGAGTGACTGGTGTCTGGGTATTTGCAATGTAGCTCATCTGATGGTCATCTGCACTTCTCACTGCATACCCATCAAATTCTCGATCAAGTCCATTTTTCTGGAACAGCTTTTAAAAGTGACTGCTTGGGATTTTTGGTTCTGCGTATGGGAGGGTAATTAGTTTCAGAACTTTATATAGTTTGTCTTCACAATGAAGGCATATTTGTCAGTCATATGTCAACTTATGAAACATTTTGTGCATCCTTAACTCAAGGGAGACAACTTTGGGATCAGCCTGATTTATGATATATTGTAATTTGTTCCAGTCTGTTTGAGAGCCTCATTCACAGTCATATAACTGTTTTGTTATGGTACACTCTTTAATAATTCAATCACAGGAAGTGTATTTCCCCCACCCCAAAATATTGGGATAATCAAGATTATGGGAAGTTGATAGGATTTTATGGGTGGATTGACAGATACACAACGAAATGATACAAAAACAGAACCTTACTGGCTTATATTTATTTATTAAGTATGTTTCTTACCAAAATTTTAGCCCAACTTTGAGGTTGATTGAAAGTATATCGATTTGACTTAGCCACCATTTCTATCCTTAAATTTGAGTTACTCGGCAAAAAAGGAAAATTCCGGAAATTGTTTCGCCAAGCTAGTATAATATTTCTTTTCACTAATAGCTAACAGCCCTGAACCTGTGGAGAATGTGAAAGTGAAAGTAGTTTCATCCAGATCGGTGGAGGTGAGCTGGGAACCATCCCTCATATCAAGTCCAGAGATGTACATTGTCTACTACAAGGAAACCAGCAGTAAGTCCATTCTGCCTTTCAGCACTCTATCCCCAGATCTTTGAGGCTATTCTCAGAGCATTTCTGGCCCATTATGTAGCATTCATGGTCAAAATGTGATGGGAACCCAAATATAGTCTGGGTCCCAACTAGTAGGGCTAAAGGGGAGTGCCCCTTCCCAAATCGGACGCGATCGGTATGTCATTAATAAATGGACGGCCACTGGCAATGGGGTTGAGGAACAGTCATTCCTGTTGTACTGCAGTTTACCATATTGTGACATCCTTTTCTTGCCCCTCGGGCAAATTTTGCCTGAAGGGAACTGTTGTCCATCGTCTGTGGACACGATATCTTAAAAAGGATTATAGCTAGGCCTTGTAAATCCATACAACTTATGCATCTGGTGAAGGGTCAGAAGCCTATTGGAAATTTTATTTTGCCAAATTCTAATATTTGCTATATTTTTTGAAAGAAAATTTCAAAATATTAAGTACTAAAGCTAGAGTCTCCTAATTCGTATTACATATGCAACTGGTTATTGACGTGTAGCCTATCCCAGTTGACTGACCTTGTCCTATTTTATCAAGGTCAAATTCTAGTATTTGCTATATAATATTTGTTGTGAAGGATTAAAGATAGCATCTCCAAATTCATATTATATATGCAACCGTTGACTATCCCGGTTGATAGGCCTTTCCAATGTCACATACTGTTTATTTTGAAGAACATAATCATAACATGAAGAAATAAAGCTGGGCTTTCCAAATTAATACTATGTATATATCTGGTGATGGTCCAGAGGTGTATTGAAGATGACTCACCCTGACCTATTTTATTCAGGTCAGATTTTATTTAGTACGATATTTCATTAATAATTATTTCTACATTGTCCAAATTTATATTACATATGGCTGGACCTTGACTCTATTGAATATCACTGACCTTAACTCTATTGAATATCACTGACCTTGATCCATTCTCTAAAACTCAACTTCTATATGTTAAATCTTAAGATCTCCAAATTCATATTCCATATGCATTTAAGCTAGAATAGACCAGAAAACTGTTGAAGATGACTGACCTTGATCTATATTTCCATGGTCAAATTACTTGATTTGATTATGAGCTATACATGTATAGAAGAGTATATTCATAGCTAAAAATGCTCTACCAGAACCTTGACACAAAATAATTTTTCCCATCAATTAAGGCCTTGGCCCAACTTCCTATGTATTGCTTATATGAGAGAACTACACTCAACCCTACTAGATCACATTGTTGTTAAACTAGTTGTAAAGTTCTAAAAATACACTATCTTATGCAATTTATGATTGCCGAGTGTAGACAATAACTGATATCCGTGGGATATTGGACTCCATTGGGCTAATTTGAAATGATGCGTAATTTATAACAGCCCTTTAATGTGTAACATTATAGCATATCATGAGAACGCACTGTGATTCTCCCTCTGTACCATTCATGTTACAGGTGAACTTGCCAGTCATGACACCATTGCTGTGACTGACCCCAATATCACTAGTCAACATATTAGCAGACTCAAGCCAAACACCAACTACACCTTCTACGTCCTCGCACTAAATAAATATGGCTCAAGTGTCGACTCGGAATATGTCATCGCCAAGACCGATGAATCAAGTATGTTTGAATTCTTCCTTACAAATTATGTAGTGCATGGCGGTGTAATATGGTGAGGGGACAGTGCAAACTTACTGTACATAGACATAGCCAAATTAACCTCCCCTCTATCCCTTCTGTGTTCTTGCAGAAACTGATATCACATGTTTTTGCTTAGATTAAACCCAACTTGGATATAATAAAAATGAACATACTACAAGTATGTTTGCATAAAAGGGATCTTCATCACAAAACATCAAAAATTGCCAATGCAGGTGGAATTCATGGAGAATTCGCCTTGTGCAACAACTTCCCATCAAGCTACAAGTGTCATCCGGACTTCAGTAAAATGAAATGCGGCACCACTGGGTTGAATTTCTGCCTTCAACTGGGTTGAATTTCTGCCTTCATTACCCTCTCTGGGATGTTCAGGTTCCTGTGATTTCCCATTGGACTTCCTTCAGCTACTATGGTATGCTGTATTGGAAGACCTGATCATCTGCAGGAGGACAGGAAAGGAACAAGAAGCAGTTGCTGCAATGGAAAGGATACACAGCGTTACATCTTCAGCAGAGAAGCCATGGTGACTTGTCCATATCTGTGGTGTGGGTTAACCCTGGACTCTTCACGTGAAACTCGTCTGTAAGAAGGATGTTCATGAAATTACATGGGCAAGCCTTTTCCAGATTTGATTACCAATTCTGTTCAACAGCATGAAATTGGAAGCTTGAGCCTGGGGATTCATGGCAACAACAAATGGGTTCTTATAGACACTCCAATGTGTTGAGAAATATGATCCAATTTTGGAATACCTGATTGGTCAGTACAAATTTTTGAAAAGTATTTTGGATATTCTCATTGGCTGTGAAATTTTTTGGAAAAATATGAGCCATTCATCAGTGATCAATTGCAAACTGCCCACTTTGAAAGTCCTATTTCCAGTTAGAACTTTGGCCATGGGGTATTGTCGTCGTCTTGTACGTCCGTATGTCCGTACGTCCTTACGTGAGCGAGATAGCCGGAAAACGGTTACACTGAAGAATTCCAAATTTGGTATGCTTATTTACCTAGTCAATGAACAGAAGCCTATTGAATTGGGACCTGATTGGGTGAAAACATTGGTGGCCATCTTTAATTTTATGCAAAATGGATAATGATCCATATCTCGGAAACCATTCAACTGTTCAATACGAAAGTTGGTATACATCATCAATACATCAAGCAACTTTCAATGAATTACCAAACCGGCTTTTCTAATTAGCTGGAAATCCTGGAGGCCATCTTTGATTTATGCGAAATCGATAATGATACATATCTCTGTTACCATTCAGTTGTTTTATATGAAAGTTGGTATACATCATTGATACATCCAGATACTTTGAATCAGGACCTGATTGACTGAAAACCTTGGCGGCCATCTTTAATTTATGCAAAAACTTTAATGATATATATCTCTGATGCCATTTAAGTGTTCTATACCAAACTTGGTATACAGCATCGACGTATCAAGAGACTTACGACAAATGACAGTTCTGGTTTCTCTGATTGGGCGGAAACCTTGGTGGCCATCTTTAATTTATGCAAAATCATCAATGATCTCTATCTCTGATACCGTTCAAATGCTCAATGTAAAATTTGGTATACATCGTTGAAGCATCAAGAAACTTATGTAATGAATACTGGTTTCTCTGATTGGACGGAAACCTTAGGGGTCATTTCTAATTGCAAAATTTTTGATAATCTGTATATGTGTGACTTGACTGCTTCGTGTTCCTGACATCTTGGTTCAAATTGAATACATTATGAATGTACCCAGAGCCGAGGGGTTTTTTGATGCGAAGCTTCGTATTTTTTCTTTGTAATTAAACACGATGAAAGGTGTGAATTGTATCCAACACACATTTAAATCTATCAGATAGCATTGTTCATATATTACTAGTGTTACATATTTACTATGTTTAGGTTCGGACAAACTGTAACCTGAGTCTCAGTAACTTGAGTCACACTATCTTCTTCATTTATCTCCCTGTTGCTATTATATATCAAGTTCAATATTGCAACGTTATTTTGCTATGGATGTACTTTCTTTAATCAAAGTTTGATGAATTCTCTCCCATAAATAATTCGAAGAGAAATCTAATTTGAAATATGGTGGTCTGGTAGCCATGTCCTTTTTCCGTAACCCGAGTCACGCTCATGCTTTTGTACATTAAATTTTCGTCCCGATATAGCTGAAATATTGTTGAAAGCGACGTTAAATTCTATTCACTCACTCAGTCACTCAGTCACTCACTCATTCACTACATTAAAGTTACAATTTAACCTTGACAATCATCTGGTTGGGTAATTGGTTAGGTCTAACACTGAAGTAAATAACTGCAGGATGTGAGTTATCATATGCCATTTATATGAAAGTCTGATCGAATTGAATTTGCTAATGGGCTCTGAATGTAACCTGAGTCACGCTGGAATTGCCCAGCCAATGAATGATTTCTTTTTGAATATTTAAATTGACCAATCATTGGTTTCGGAACGGGAAGGTACAATTAGGATGATGATACTATCGAAATCGTTCAAGTTTTTATAAAAATCCATTGTCTGTCATGTCTGTAGGATCCGCCAACCTGTAACCATCTGGTTCATCTGAACGCGATAAGACTGACCCTGGGATCGTGTGTATCCATTTTCAGCCTACTTTCGGCAACTATATGAGCAGGTTAGATCAACCCATACCTTCACATACAAGCGTTTTTTAACGAATATTTCATGATTTCGGTAGTGAAATGAATCTTTTTGACGAAAAAATACCCGTACAAATCCTGAGATAGTTAGATTTCTATAATATGCAAAACATTTCCTGAAAATTCATTTTTAGCTAAAAAGTGACTATGCGTGGATTCTGGTAAAAGTTCTATTTTTATTTCCATTTTCTCACATGGAATGCTTGCACCTACTGACCAAGCTATGCGTTTAAGAAGCTCATCATCGCCAAAATTGTTTTGTAGAAGTTATTCACAAAATCATTTTTTTCTGCCGAACTGTAAGATTTTTAATTTAACCCTATCTGGCCTGGGCTTTTTGGGACCTGTCCTGGTCTTGAGTGGTGGGGGGGAGGGGTGTAATGCACCCCCCCCCCCTATTATTTTTCTTACCCTCGAGCTAGGGGGCTGAAACTTACCGCACTATACCCTTGGGTCAAGCTCTATCAGAAAATTAAAAAATCCGAGATGGCCGCTTTGATGACGTTACAGTGACGTCATCTTCAATCACGGCATTTTTGGTCGATTTTCCGGTCAGATTTTTCAATGTTTTATTTATGCAATTTCTCCACAAAAACTGCATGATAAAGTAGTAAATATTATTGTGATGTGAAATAAAATAGTTTTTGCTCAGTTTACATCGCGGAAAAGCAGAAATTTTGAAGAAAAATGACGAAAACATCACTTTTCTGGTACCCCATGTGGCCGCCATCTAGAATTCACCCATGATCCTCTCCTCGGGGGTTATACAAATAGGCTCAAAATGACCCCAATATGATAAACTATAAAGTCACGGAGTTTCGGCTCTCAATTTTTGTCGTTCCGGAGATAGCGCAGAAAGTTTGGTAGGAAGGGGGGCGGGGGGATTTTGCCCCCCCCCCAGGCCTGGTAGGGTTAAAAATAATGGTCCTCGGCCCCATTATTTTTAAAGAACGGAGAGCTACTCGGACATTCGCCTCTACCTAATGTAGCTGTGTTGAAGTATTAGTTCTGTACTAACATTGACATGCTACTACCAGATATATCGCTATGTCTCATCAAAATTATACTTTTTCCAGGTGAAATGGGTCAGCCAGTATCACCAGACCCAGGATCGCTCGGAAAAACGGGAGTCAAAGGAACAAAGTTAGGATGTTCACCCTGATCAAAATTTATAGTAAGGTGCTACGATTTTGTCAGACTGTCAGGCGCAGGTTAAAAGAAGCAATCATGAGGGACAGAAATTAAAACTTAGGCCTAGTGTCTGTACGAGCTGGTTGGAGCATCTAGGAACTTTCATCAGCCTCCAACAGGCTAAGGGTTTCACACGCCTACACATCAACTGTTGAGACTCAATCCTGGGGTGTTGAAATAACGCTTTCCACTTTGGTTGCTCATTCCAGTGTAGTCAATCTGATCATCGATGATTCATATGCATGTGTAAAAATATTAATTTCATATCTGAAACGGCGTGGTATAACATACAGGTTATAGAGGTATATTAATGACAGTGATACTTTACATGTGAGTAGTATATAGAGCGTATTTAAACATAATGGCGCCTCACTGCGCATGCGCGAGAAACCGAAAGTGGTGTAGTGTGCGCAGGATTGTCCTGCGCAAGTGTGACGTTACTTCCGGTCTGTGTGATTCGGGCGTGACCTGGGTAGAAATGGCTGAACTATATCCGGGGCCTCGTGGTTATTGTTTACATCCGGGTCTTGGGGATAATAGGAATGCATGTACTGACCTGTATCTGGGTTTTTTTCCATTCTTTATATCCGGGTCCTTGTTTTTATCCTTACACCCGGGTTCTTATACAGCCGGGGACTTTTCCATCCGGATTTCCCAGTGGGCTGTTACAGCCGGGCATCCATGGCTGACCTATATCCGGGTCCTGTGTTATATTTTACATGTGGGTATCGTATGATTGAATAATAGCAATGCATGTAGTGACCTGTATCTGGGTTTTTTCATTCATCCGGGTCCTTGTTTTACAGCCGGGGACTTTTCCATCCGGGTTGTTACATATGGGTTGTTACATACGGGTTGTTACATCCGGGGACTTCATCCAGGTTCTCGTATGTTAGTGTACAAAAGTCAAAATTTTCATGGCATTGCTTCATTCATTGGCCTGCCTACCTGACCACCCTGAGCCTGTCTACCTGAACCTGACGAAGGGCTACCTGCCTGAGCCTGCCTATCTGACTGGGACCGGCCTACCTGACCAGTGGAGCCTGTCTACCTGACCAGCACCTGCTTGCCTGCCCAGTGGAGCCTGTCTACCTAAGTCTACCTGCCTGAACCTCAGCCATGGACTCATCCGACCGAGCTAAGCTTTCACAGCACCGTGTCAAGATCATTGATATGTGATCTGCTCATGGTGGAAAACAATCACAAAACACATCGGGGTAGATGTCATGGCGGAGAAGACCTATATGGCACAAAACAGAGCCCTCATCGACCGAATACCGTCCCGTGGTCCTTTAGCATTTCAGGCCTTCCTGAAGGCGCTGAAGAAGACGGGGAATGAAGGAATAGCGTCTCTACTTCAACTCGAGGAAAATGCCACAGTCATAGACATCCCCGAAGAGAGTAGGGGTACCAAACGTGCCCAGGAAGAACCCGGTCCACCTGCCAAACGTGCCCGTCCCCAACTAGCACCCTTAAAATGCCTCAGCAAGTGCCTCAGCAAGCGCCTCAACAAGCGGAGGAAGAGGTGCTACTCCCCATGTCTGTGCAGCAGGTGAATATCATCCAGCAGGCCTACCAGGCTGCCAGGATAAACGCTTGAGAGCTCACCTCCTATTTAACTGTAACACACCGCTTTCTCTCAAATAACCGATAATACAGTCTTCTTTTACCCGACTAAAAAGATATTCTAATGTAGCTGCTTGATAAAAGGAATCTCTTACAATCTTAAAGCGCTAGATGGCGCTATATGTGTTGTTTGTTCTATGGGCTGAAGAAGCGCCATTGACGCCTGGCAGCCCACTGTATTATAGTCATAATCAGCAATTTAGACAGATTTCCTTGGAGGCGAGTTAGTAGATCACCCTACGGCCGAAGTCCGGGGATCCAATTGATGTACAAATCAAAAGATGAGACAGTTTCATGTAGGGATGCCAGTATGCGACATCATGGACGATCAATAAAATACAACAATGAGATATGGAACACAAAGGACTGGGATGATTTCGTGAATACAGCGGGATATTGGCGATACGAGTCGAGAGGAATAGGTTAAAGAGAACCCCATCTTTGTCAAGTCAATGATGTATACATGATGCATATGTGGCTTATTCAATACCAGGGTGACAAGTAATTTTCGGATCTTTCCTCCATAAATATTTGTCCTGAGATTGATTTTCTTGAATTAGTGTCTCCACATTCCGTCCTAATGCTGGGGCGCCACATGGAACTGATCATACTGAAGCCAAAGATTTTTCCTTACACGCAGTAGGTTATAATTAGACATCCTATCAGGTCCCAGGTAAATTCATCCACTATCAAATTGATTTCAAGCGTCAAATCCAACATTCAATGGGCAGCGGTCGTCCATGTAGAATTTCCACATCTCCTTCTTAGAATGACACTATAAGCATCAAAATACAAGCATCTAGTCCGTCATTCATAATTCAGCCGTCGTCCATTAAAGAATATCCGCGTCCATAATCCAAAGGCCTATTCCATATCCATATAACAGTATTAGCACCAAATTCAAAAAAGACAAGCATAGTATACATAAACATAGGCTAGTTTCCTGCAAGAGAGAAGCGGTCAACAGTGTTCAATGATGCCGACAAGACATCATGATGTTCCAAAAATATAAAATCCGTATCGCTCGTAATCCATAATAATCGTTCTAAAGTCGTTATCTAGAGAATTGTGTATCTCAGTCACGCTTTGATTGGGACTGTTCATATGAGGACCATGAGGATCTTGAAGTACATGGGTTCATACGGCCCCTAGCCCCGGGTTAAGCGGAATTAGACACAAGTTACGAAACGTAACGCCATAGATCTTGCACGCTACGTTCGTATTTTGCTATCAGCATGCGATATGTATCGCCACACCCTAAGTAAACTAGAATGACAAGAAAACAGATTTGTGTTACATTACTTTGAAAGATATCACTCAGTCTTGTAAGCTTACAATACTCGGAATTTCAACCTTCATTTTGGTGATTGTCAAGTGCAGGGAAGTAATTTATTTTGCCAAATGTAATCATTCCATATCGAATTAGGAAAGCGGTCCAAAAATAGACGAAAAATGGCTTTCCGAAGGCGACCATCTTGGATTGTTGTTTTACATGTTTCAGTAGAGCCAAATATATAGTATGAAAAGTTTCAGTTCTCTACACGAAGAGGTTTCAAAAATACACGCAAGGTTTAGGCCATAAATCTCTCTGTCTCAAAAATAAATAGGGGTCCGAGGGGGAAATGCCCTCCTCCAGCTACTGCTAATCCCCTAAATATCCCATCTAGGTCTGATAGGGCTAATTCAAAAAATTATATTGAATTTAGGCATTTTGAAAACTATATCAAACAAACCCAATGTAAATTACCGAATAAATGTTCACCTCGTTACCACAACAACTTATTCAAGCCAGCGGTATGTATTAAAAAAGTGTTTCCAAATATAAGAGCTCAATCCATTACATCAGAATGCGAGTTCATCAATAGGTTTGATGAAATGATGTAGAGATAATCGTTGCTCGGAGGTTGATGAAATACATGCCAGGTATGCGAATTGATCATTCTTTGTTCCTGACAGGGAGCGTAAGATCCGACATCAACATTCAGCCGTCACGTCCGACATCAACATTCAGCCGTCACGTCCGACATCAATATTCAACCGTCACGTCCGACATCAATATTCAGTCGTCACGTCCGACGTCAATATTCAGCCGTCACGTCCGACATCAACAATCAGCCGTCACGTCCGACATCAATATTCAGCCGTCACGCCCGACATCAATATTCAGCCGTCACGTCGGACAGCAATATTCAGCCGTCACGTCCGACATCAATATTCAGCTGAACCCATTTGTCGAGAAGGAATATGAACACTCAAACCTTACTGAATCTGTTGAGATGATTATCCGTGTATAAGTAATCTGTGATATGATATATGCATTCAATTCAATTAAGACAATATTCATTGTTACATCACAGCTTTTATTCACTCAATTTCTTTCTCGCTTCAGCCCGTGGGATCAAAGACAACACACCGTTACCGAAATTCCTGCCAACAAAGACAAACCTGACCTTCAATCGTGGCGATGTGGCCGAAATAGTCTGCTCGATTGAGAACTTGGGAACCAGAACTGTAAGTGGATTTTCTTCTTACTCAAAAATGAACAATTTCGAAGTGCGAGTATTCAATGGTGACTTGAAAAATGGCAAAAATATCTAACCGGTGCCACACAAGTATTGCTAACGCAGATTACGGATCGAAGTGAATATGTTGCCGCTGTGAAAAATTTATAATGTGCGAACCTACTAGTAATTGCATGCATTGGATGGGCACTTCTGGTTTATCTGTATTGCATTTCTTTGAAACCGAAATTAGGAATATAGGAGGGTCAGATCAGAAACTGAGTAGATTTCAAACTACCAAACATAGCGTAGTACCAAATACAGCACTGTATTACTGTATGCCTTTTCGTCGTACTATGCTGGCTGGCACGATGTACCATATGGTCGAATTCGCCATCAAAGCCTACTGCATATCGATATATCATCACCTCGGCGAAAAATGTACTTGGTAACCCTATCTGGCCTGGGCTTTTTGGGACCTGTCGTGGCCTGGGGGCGGGGGGCCGAAATGGCGTCCCCTAATTATTGTTCTTACCGCTTGAGCTAGGGGGCTGACACTTACCACACTATACCGTGGGTCAAGCTCTACCAGAAAATGTAAAAAAATCCAAGATGGCCGCTTTGATGACGTCACAGTGACGTCATTTTCAAAAACGGCATTTTTTGGTCGATTTTTCGGTCAAATTTTCAAATTTTTATTTATGCAATTTCTTCGCAAAGACACCATGATAAATTAGTAAATGTCAATGTGATGTGAAATAAAATAGTTTTTGGCCACTTTTCATCGCAGAAAAGCAGAAATGTTGAAGAAATATGACAAAAACATAACTTTTCTGGGACCCCACATGGCCGCCATCTTGAATTTTCTCATGATCCTCTCATCGGAAGGTCATGCAATGGGCTCAAAATGACCCCAACATGATAAACTATAAAGTCACGGAGTTTCAGCTCTCTGTTTTTTGTCGTTCCGGAGATAGCGCAGAAAGTTTGGTAGGGGAGGCCATTTCGTCCCCCCCCCCAACCAGGTAGGGTTAAATAGTACTGCTACGTCCACTCACCATAACACCTGCCTACTTACAATGTTAACCATTGTACGCCACCCAAGTCATATAGCATGAATCTTTGGAGAAAAAAACAACAGCTCTCCATTCTGTGTCTGGTGGTGCGACGTGAGTCTATTGATAATGCCGGCGGACACAGTTAGATAGTATCGATACTTTGCACAACATACTCTCGTGGCTATAGGAGAAACCTTCCGACAAATAGCTATAGTGGAAGTTGAGCAAGCCGCAAAACAATGTGAAGTTAATAGAGACGCGTTGATCAAGGCCGCAGTCAATTGAAATTAGACTGTCGATTGGACGCCCTTGGCTTTTAGGGGGTTATTGCGATTGTCACGATGATGACGAATAGATCACCAAATCAATTCCAATTACGTTCAATAAACATTTATCATATTTCTACAAGACGGAATGATTTCCTTCGATCATAAATAAGATATTCAAGGTTCCACAATAGTCACTGTGCCAGTATTTGATAATGGCAACTTCAACCACATTCAGAGAATAGGCAACACTTTTTTCTATAATAAGTGTTAGACGTTATAAAGTCGTTAATCAGTGCTGTGGATATCTAGAGCAGAACAATATGTGTTATTTTCACATCGGGTACTGTGCCCTCTTATTGATTGGCAATTTGAGAGGCAGCTGCACAGAACCTGGAATAAAACACTGATTTTCAAATACAGTTGGATAAAATAATAAGCACGAAACGGCAACAGCTTCAATAATAATCAAAGGCAGTATACCTTGTGCTAGTAAAATAAAACGCACGATATTTGAAATCATATGTCGCTGAAATAGTGTGGAGTTTTATTTAATAAGTTAGAAATAAAAAAATATAACGACATGCGTCAAGGCGATGAGCCTCAGAAGTCATAATTGTACAAGTAGGCAATGGTATCTCTTTTCCGAAGCAATCTGTAGGGGTGTATAGTATCAAAACTACTAGATTTTTAACATCTATATCAAGACACCAGCTTCGGCCCCGCCTCGATATAGATAGTAGCCTCTAGTTAACCATCCAATATTCAGCCGTCGTCCATTAACGAATGTCAGAGTCCATAAGCCAAAGACCGAATCCATATAACATCATTAGCAATATGATAAAACAAAATTCATAGTATACATAAACAAATACTAGATTCCTGCAAGAGACAAGCGGTCAACAGTTTTCAACAGGAGCTGTTGCCACCCGAATGGATGCCGATCAGAGTGTATTGGAATAGAGAAGATATAATAATATTAAAATGGTATCGACGTAATCGAAATGATAACATGATGTCCCTGCCTTCAAATCGTGAACATCGATATGCTTACATGGAAATGACTCGTTTGCAAGAGTGCCAAATATAGTTGTAATTGCTTGCCTGGTATATCTTACCCAAATAGCCAAATCTTTCCATGGTTGACAACATTTCTATAAATTTCGGCACCGGTCTCTGATTGATTAATGTTTTCTCCGTAATACACTTTTAAGCAATTTTTTAACCAAATTTCGTTCTGAATTTGTGGCGTCTCAACAAGAAGTAATGCGATCAGATTTATTGTCGATGAGCTTGATAGGGCACGTGCGTTTGATCCGACCATTCTCTTAAAGCTTTCGCGTTCGCCCAGTAGTTGCAATGATCTAGAATCGTCGGCGGGCGTGCTGTCTCTGTTAGAGTATCCTTAATTAAATTAATACAGATACATGACGTCATCGCGATTAGAGAGGCTGACCTGAGCTGGAATCGGACCGCAATAGACAGAGATTGTTGGCTGGTACAGAATACGTCCCAGCATGCGCCTACGTATCAGCCCACTGGACAGAATGCCGTTTTATCTCTCAATTTACCTTCACATTCCTCTATTCCACCACATAAAGACTTCCCGAC
>JAVTVY010007190.1:0-47125 GCA_036873755.1 Hanleya hanleyi
GACGTTCCGTTTTCACGGTGTAGTAGTCTTGCTTTGTTTTTTACGACAGGCTGTAATTCCGTCTCGTAAAACGTCCCTAGCAACGGTTCCCCTTGAAGATCTTCCAGTTCATAGACTCGCTGCTGTTGGGATAGGCGCCGTTTAATCAGGAAGTGCTCATCGCTCCAGTTGGGCAAGTAACTTTTCTCAAATTGACCTTTGACTTTACTGATCCGTACAGGGTCCCCGACCTTGTACACCGCGTTCGGCGTTTGCTGCGATTGCCTGGGGTACAAGACACGCCGGACTTAGGCTTCATTGCGTTGGGTCACGGTAATGGGGGCTCTCTCTATACTCCGATGATAGGCTCGATTGTAACCACTCACAAGTTTCGGGAGAACATCGATGTACCTCCTTGTATTCTTATAGGTGAAATATTTATACATGCGGCCTTTGAATGTCCTGTTCAACCTTTCCACCACGGAAGCCTTGGTCTCGTTGTACGTATGGAAGAAAAACACCTTCTGGGCTTTCAGAAACTGTTGGAACGGTCTGTTGAGGAATTCCGTGCCTTCGTCGGTTTGCAAATACAAAGGTTTGCGCCCGGTCTTGAAGATGTCTTTGAACGCCGCTATGAGATTTGCCCCCGTTTTCGTCCGGATGGGTACCCCCCACGCATACTTGGATAGGATATCGATGCACGTCAAGATATACCGATTCCCATCGTTGTGTTTGGCAAAGGCGCTCATATCGACCAAATCCGCTTGCCACTGGGCATCTATTCCTTCCACGATGATCCGGTTCCGTAGAAAATGGCGACGGACAGATCGATGTAAGGTATAGGTGTCTTGTTTTCTTAACCAATCTCGGACTTGGGCACGCTGTATCCCCTGGGGTTTGGCCGCTCGATAGAGAGCCGAAAATGCACTATAGGCCGCCGGACTGTCGGGACTGTAGTATAAGTTATCCAACACCTTCTCCCAGCGCTTCATGGTTCTATCGTTTATTTATAACGGGTATATCTTGGGCCGGAGTTTCTTTCTGATTTTCTTCGTTGGCTTCCACAGTGTCCATGGTAAATGACCAGTCCAACTCGTCTGATGATCGCTTGATAAGCACTTGATCCACATCTACCACGGCATCTTCCAATGCAGACCATAGATCAGGGTGAAGGGTAAAATGCACTGTACCCCATCTAGCCGAGCCAATTGAGCAAAGAAAGGGCCGCGTCGGATGTACACATCGTGACACAAGTGGATGAGGTCGCCGTCCAGTTCACCAGACAACACCCGTTTGAATTTGGTCCAGCCCTCCCGGGACAGACGAATGTGGGCCGGGCACGGTTGTGTAGGGTCCGCATCACAGATGTCTCCCACCTCCTCCATGATATCGACCTTATCCGCATAAACGTGCAGGAAAACCTCGGGGGTCAAGCTGAGATACGCCAGTATTATATGCTCCGTCATGGTCAGTACGTGAATGGTACCAAATTTGACTGTCTCTCGTATTTATAGGGAGAACCCCGTGAGATCAAAGGATCGGGTGGTCATGTCACTGGGCTGACCGAGTCTACCCGGGTAATCAATGGCATCGTCGTCTGGTTCATGGCTAGACATTTGTTCATTGGGTTCTGCCGCCGCTTCTCTCAGGACTCGAGCCCACTCCAAGTCGTCTGATGACCGCTCGTCCGGTGTAAACAGCTGGTCCACGATAGGCACCACTTTCTCGAAGGCTGTGCACAGATCGGGGTCTAGGGTGAAGCCTCGCGTAAGGTCTTGGTAACGGCCCAGGCGTGGGAAGAAGGGTCCACGGTGTACGTAGATGGCATTGTCTATGTGGATGAGGGGTCCGTCGAGCTCGCCGCTCAACACCCGTTTAAATTTGGTCCAGCTGTCACGGTGTAGCGTAACCGTATTCGATACGGTCTCAGCGCGCGACCAGCAAACATCTCCACGGTCTTCCACGAGGGTGACTTTATCTTCATAGACGTGTAATCCCACCCGGGGTGTAAGGGGAAGGATGGTTCGTAGAACTGGTGACATGGTTGACCCAATGACGATCGGTGAATGACGCACACTGTGTCTGACCCTCGTATTTATAGTCAGGTGCCACTGTCAATGCCACAGCGACAGGGTCAATAGGGCACAGGCCATGACTAGGCCAACCAGCCGTCGCTGATTGCGGCGTTAGCGCTCGTGGTCCATAGCCCGAGCATCAAGGATGGCTGTCATAGTCCAGAAGTGGTGAGTGATGGCACACCTCTCCATCGTGTGCACTCTGTCGAGGACCGCTTCTGTGAACTCATTCAGGGTGAAGGGTAAAATGCACTGTACCCCCATCTAGCCGAGCCAATTGAGCAAAGAAAGGGCCGCGTCGGATGTACACATCGTGACACAAGTGGATGAGGTCGCCGTCCAGTTCACCAGACAACACCCGTTTGAATTTGGTCCAGCCCTCCCGGGACAGACGAATGTGGGCCGGGCACGGTTGTGTAGGGTCCGCATCACAGATGTCTCCCACCTCCTCCATGATATCGACCTTATCCGCATAAACGTGCAGGAAAACCTCGGGGGTCAAGCTGAGATACGCCAGTATTATATGCTCCGTCATGGTCAGTACGTGAATGGTACCAAATTTGACTGTCTCTCGTATTTATAGGGAGAACCCCGTGAGATCAAAGGATCGGGTGGTCATGTCACTGGGCTGACCGAGTCTACCCGGGTAATCAATGGCATCGTCGTCTGGTTCATGGCTAGACATTTGTTCATTGGGTTCTGCCGCCGCTTCTCTCAGGACTCGAGCCCACTCCAAGTCGTCTGATGACCGCTCGTCCGGTGTAAACAGCTGGTCCACGATAGGCACCACTTTCTCGAAGGCTGTGCACAGATCGGGGTCTAGGGTGAAGCCTCGCGTAAGGTCTTGGTAACGGCCCAGGCGTGGGAAGAAGGGTCCACGGTGTACGTAGATGGCATTGTCTATGTGGATGAGGGGTCCGTCGAGCTCGCCGCTCAACACCCGTTTAAATTTGGTCCAGCTGTCACGGTGTAGCGTAACCGTATTCGATACGGTCTCAGCGCGCGACCAGCAAACATCTCCACGGTCTTCCACGAGGGTGACTTTATCTTCATAGACGTGTAACCCCACCCGGGGTGTAAGGGGAAGGATGGTTCGTAGAACTGGTGACATGGTTGACCCAATGACGATCGGTGAATGACGCACACTGTGTCTGACCCTCGTATTTATAGTCAGGTGCCACTGTCAATGCCACAGCGCCAGGGTCAATAGGGCACAGGCCATGACTAGGCCAACCAGCCGTCGCTGATTCCGGCGTGAGCGCTCGTGGTCCATAGCCCGAGCATCAAGGATGGCTGTCATAGTCCAGTAGTGGTGAGTGATGGCACACCTCTCCATCGTGTGCACTCTGTCGAGGACCGCTTCTGTGAACTCGTTCAGGATCTGGCGTCGCCCCTCGTTGTCGTCGCCATCTGAAAACATGGACCGAACCACTGCTCGGTAACCCGTGAGTGAATTAACCACGGTCGCATGCTGTAAAATGCGAGTCGCATAGGGACGGGTGTCCGTCATGGATCTGCAACCGTAGGAATGAAGGTGTAGGATCCAGAGAGACGTGTTTGATAGACCATGTCACACATGCGCGCCTAGACGTAGCTCTACGGGTGTAGTCCGTGATACGTCCTATTCTGATGGGTTAGTCCAAAAAAGAGAGCAACAACAACACAGATCAATCCTTTTATTATGCGTGAATCGGGCGTAACCTGTGAACATGATAGGAATGCATGTACTAACCTGTCTGTGGGGTTTTTCCACAATGCCGTTCACCTTCGTGTCTTTTCGGGTACGTCCGTGTCCTTTCGGTAAAGTCCGTGTCTTTTCGGTGAAGGTCGTATCTTTTCGGTAAAGTCCGTGTCTTTTCGGGAACGTCCGTATCTTTTCGGGTATGTATGAGGGTCTTGAGGGCGGCGACTGTATGTGACGAGTTGTATGTGTTTTTCTCGGTGACGCCCGTGTCTATCATCCGGGCACTTCACGTCTGCGCCTGCATTGGGGTATGTATGAGGGTCTTCATGCGCGCGCGCGCTGCGGATTCACCCACGCACTTCCGGATAACCCGCGCGCGCTGTGGCATCAGATCACCCCCTCGCGCGCGCGCGCTGCGGCCGGAGTAACCCGCGCGCGCGCGCGCTGAGGCCGTGGCGGGCCGGGCAGGGAAAACCCCCACAGACAGGTCAGTACATGCATTCCTATCATGTTCCCAGGTCACACCCCATTCACACAGATCCTCATGCATACCCGGATGGAGGCGCAGACGTCAGCGAAATTCTGGCGGGAAAACCCCCACAGACAGATCGGTACATGTCCTATCATGTACCAAATCTATTCACCCAAACCGGAAGTGACGCCATACCCCTAATTTTACATGCACCCATCCATGACTGGATGCCCCTTCACGAATGCTTCACTCTGATACCTCACTCGACTCCATCGGACCATTCGTGGCCCACCTAGACCGCAAAAACGTCTATTTCCACAGCCGTTTCCCACAATTCCCTGTCTGCACACGCGCAGAATGTGGACAACGGCCGAAACACTACTCCAGGCGGTTGCTTCCTCACATAGGCTTCACATGGATACCGCACTCGACTCCATCGGCCCATTAGTGGCTCGCCTAGACCCCAAAACGTCTATTTCCATACACTTTCTCTACTGCGCATGCGCAGAATGACGTCAGTTCCACGTCACACCCAGCCCGTTGGAGACTCCCTCACGTATGCTTTACATGGATACCTCACTCGATCCCATCGGCCCACTAGTGGCCCACCTAAACCCCAACACGTATATTTCTATACTACAGCCAGATTGCGCATGCGCAGACTATTGGCAACGAACGGCACACTAGCCCAGTCGGATGCTCCCTCACGACAGCTTCAAAATAAGACCTCATACGACACCATAGGATCATTAGGGGCTCACCTAAACCCTAAAACGTCTATTTCCACACCCTTTTCCCAGAATTCCCTGTCTGCGCATGCGCAGAATGCGGACAACGGTCGAGACACTAGTCCAATCGGATGCCCCCTCACATAGGCTTCACATGGATACCTCATTCAACTCCATCGGCTCATTAGTGGCTCACCTAGATCCCAAAACGTCTATTTCCATACCCTTTGTCTATTGCGCATGCGCAGAATGACGATATTCCGACCCCACATCCACCCAGTGGGATGCCCCCTCACATAGGCTTCACATGGATACCTCACGCGAAGGATACCTCACGCGACCCCATCGGTCCATTAGTGGCTGCCCTAGACCCCAAAACGGCTATTTCCATACCCTTGGTCTACCGCGCATGCGCAGAATGACGATATTTCAACCCCACACCCAGTCCATCAGATGCGCCTTCACGAATGCTTCACATTGATACTTCACTCAACTCCATCGACCCACTAGTGGCCCACCTAGACCCCAAAACGTCTATTTCCATACCCTTGGTCCACCGCGCATGCGCAGAATGACGATATTTCAACACCACACCCAGGCCATCAGATGCCCCTTCACGAATGCTTCACATTGATACCTCATACGACCCAATCGGACCGTGCAGCGTATTTGAAGTCTGGGGACTACTTTTTCTCCGCGGAAGCTTTTTTCCGCGACCGCATCACCGCCAGACCGCATTACCGCGGAGGAATACACACGGCCGATTCACCCAGACCGGAAGTGACGTCATACGGGTCTGGTGGCGCCCCCTGGCGGAAAAAAGGGGAACCAAGAGTTACCTCCCTGGAAAACGTGCGGGTAACTGCGGACTCCCTACTACTCGAAAACACCTCATATCTCATATTTCTTTCTATAGACATATGAAGTTAACGATAACCAAAACCATCTTGATACAGCATACTCGCTGTTCCAATATGTTGTCGTAGAACAAATCTGATTCTGGTTATCGTTTAACTTCATATGTCTATAGAGAACAATAAGCCATCTCAGAGGTGGACAGCATACTCTTAATGTCCCATTTTTAGAAGCAAGAAATATGGTCAAGATAGTTTGATATATTTTACTCCAAACATAAGGAATTGTTTCCTCCTAAATATAAGGCAGCTGTTCAGAATTTAAGAAGCCACTGAAGAGTTGGGACGGGCCACAATGTAAATTTTCAGCGTGCTTCCAAACGTATAGTGTTTTATGTGATATATTAATGTTATGGTACATGAAGTACTATATCTGATATATAGCACTAAAGTCTGTCAATTTTAATTAGTCGTCTACTTTGGAGCTTGTCAAAACTCAATTAACTCTGCATACATTTTCTTTTTTTGCAGCGTGTTGAGCAAACTGAATTATATGATGATACCATTTCTCCGTGATTACGATATTCTATCACGCTTGAAATAACTAATTAGTACAGTTGTTTCATGTCAATCGGAAGACTAGTCAATCGGAACAGCCGGTGATGATTCAAGATGGCGAACAATGTTACTTTGTGTAAATTCTTAAGTCATTTTGCTTAGAATATTAACGTAACAAATGAATACGACACAGATATATAAGACGACTTTGGAAGAACTCAAATACAAACTCGTTTCCTAGTCTGTGATCGATATATATCATTGCAGACCGTTGTATCCTTCTTGGATTATTAGAGTTACGTGGTTTCATGGAAATCGCGTGGTGTATATCTTACCGATTTGCCGATCCGAGTCGATCGCACGGATCGTATGGGAGAAACAGTGTCAGTGTATCTGAAATGGACAATTTCGTCTCCAGAAGAGAAAGTGTTGATGACAATTATACCGGAAATATTCCTAATTATGGGAATGGACTGTTTCCTCGGGACAAAAATAAAACATGTTACATCTTTATTTTTGCTCGGTGTCATTCAAGTATCAATTATTGTCTGCACCCGAGGGAACTATCTCCCTATAGTCCCCTCTGGGTGAGATAGTACCCGAGGGCGATGTATTTTGTCGTGGTTTGTCATACGTGGGGATGAAAAAGTCAAACTTGCATGATTGTGAAAAAATTACTCAAGTGTCAGCCCATTAATGTTTGTTCATAGCGATGAATCTTCGCTTGTATTTCAGCTTATGTCGAGCTGGCCAAAATTTGTGTTCCGTTGATATGTGTGGAGTTTGTCGGCCTGGTCCATAAAAAAGGAGAGGAAATTGCTTACGGTATTAGTATATAAATGGAGTACAGTAAACGTATTAACAGATTTACCACGTAAAAATCCAGTCGATACTTTTATTTCGGAATTGGGCTCATTCTTTAATTCATGTAACAAGTCACGAGAGAGCTGGTGCATATGTACATGGAGGTGCCATTAATCCGATAACTCAATACAATTCTAGCATGTTCTTGCACATACAGTAAAAACACACGAGATATTTCGTGTCCCGATGAGACTAATATATAAAGTGATGGGCCCACTGCTGTTTACTCGTTACTTCGTCAGCGAATTTCCATTTTTGTCAGCGAAACTCCACTGATGGACCAGTTCTTTTTACTCGGCGTAAAAGCGTATCATTTTCTCTCTCTGTCAGCGTAGCTGCGTAACTCCACTGATGGGCCAGTTCATTTCACTCCAGTTTAAATGCGTAACTTCCTCAGACCCTTTCTCTTTTTATCAGCGTAACTTAAATTCAGCTATATATATAGACCTCTCTTTCTCACAGCGTAACTTCGGCGTTTATTTGTGCAAAGCCTAACTGCGTCAGATTCTTTCTCTTTTGTTCAGCGTAATTTCGTAAAAATGGCTATAGACCTCTCTTTTCCTTGGAGGGTAACTGCGTAACTTCGGTGAATTTCTCTTTTGTCAGCATAACTGCGTAAGTTCGGCGATGGACCATTTAGTTTTGCTCAGCATAACTGCCTAACTTCTTCAGACACTTTCTCTTTTTCTCAGCGTAACTCCGCCTACAGACGTCTCTTTTCCCGAGAGCGTAACTCTTTAACTTCGGCGAATTTCCCTCTTTGTCAGCGTAACTCCGGTGATGAACCAGTTCATTTAACTCCCAGCGTAAATGCGTAACTCCGAGCTATAGACCTCTTTTTCTGACAACGTAACTGCGTAACTTCGGCGATGGACCATTTATTTTCACTCAGCATAACTGCGTAACTTCGTCACACGCTTTCTCTTTTGCTTCATAGCAAAGTTTTATAAGGCACTTTTGCTGTGACAGTCCGTCAACTACGTCACAGGACGCGCGCCGTTCTGCAAAACAGGGTCAGACAACCGACATCAAAAAGATTATGTGCCTCTTTAACCTGACCATTTTATATCAAGACACCTTATACTTACCTTGTGCATAATATTTAATATTATGCAATACTGTTGGGTAGATTCTAAACCTCTTATACCAAATTGCCAGAAAAAACGGACACCCCCCTCCAGGGCCTCCATCAACTCCGGCGACCTTGACCGCTTAAGTTCCCGCCAAAAACTCAACTCCTCAGTTTGATTTCTAGCACGATCAAACCCACACGTGGATTACAGTGCTCCTCAAACTAAGGAGATTCATATACATTCATTGGATTTACTCGTGCTGTCAAGCCTCCTGTATTGGTCCGTGAGTTTTTACATTTATGTACTTTCTCATTATGCCGAATTCCTTACCGCATTTCATTGTATTTATTGTTATAAATCATGTACAGTGGAAATCCTCAGTGTAATGGGGTCGCACAGTTTGGCGCTCGCCATTCTGTAAACAGCATATTGGGTCTATGCTTTCACTATGGGATTATTCTGCTCTGCTTTGAGAATAATATATACGTTGTAAATGTAAATCGTATACCATTGTGATAAATGTGTTAAATGTCTGGCACGACAAGCTATGGCACGACTCGGAATTGGCTTTACGATCATAGGTTACGTTGTGCGCTACTGATCCGGTAATGGACTCTTGTTGACATGTTACTAAGTATCCATTTTGACCGGCAGCACACCTCTCGCGAGCTAGTGCGTCGGGGTCATAGAGTCCGTTGCTAAAGAAGTTACGTAACCTCTTTGTTACTGTGAATTCTTTGTGCGAATATTCTATAGGTAGTTGGGCATACCTTGGCATGACAATGCATGTACATGTAGACACTATTCTAATAGCTGAGCTCTGTACATTATATTCGCACTTTGGGTTTACGTTTCAAAGAACGGTGTATATATATAATCACAACAATAGCACATTGTTGTCTGTATTTAGTAGAACGATGCGAGGTATTTTCATGACATACTATGGAAATAAAATACCGTCTAGGATGTTTCACGTTCCAAACATTCGTTCGCTCCAATACTATATACAGTTGATTGTATGTATGGTGTACCGTAATTATCAAACTATGCGTTTGCACATGTATGGTAGTTCAACATGTGGTGCTGCAGAGGTATTACAGTACAAGTGGGGCTATACTGATTGTGTGCGCATTACGGTGTTGTACGTTTGATTTTTACGAATGGACAGTTACGATGGGGACCATCTCTTGTTATAATATCACGAAACTGAGACTTTCTTTGATTGAGCTCGTTTCTGTACACATAGTGGCATCTATGATGTTGTGGCGGTATTAGTATACACGAGGTCCGTAGTACACTATGAGAGGACTACACCTGTGTGGGATCGTTCTATAAGCCCAGAGCTGGCACTGTGAGTAGTTATAAGCTCTGTATGATATGATTAATTGGCACTAATTTAATCATATCTATATTTGTTCAGAATTATATCTGACTCTGATAAATCTGGAATGTCTTTCAGCGCTGGCTGTTAGTACGTTCCCGGTCCGTGACGGCACTACTGACCGTGAATCCGGGTACTTCCGATTCTGATCTTACTACAGTCTAACAAGTAGGAAGGTTATACCAGAATCAGAACTTGCCGCACGTTTTGCGCAGCTGAATCGTGCTTTGGGCTTGTCCCAGGGCGCGACGGCTAGCAGCGAAACTGGCGCACCGGTGTTCGTGGTCCCCTCTAGGGAGCGCCGCGTTGGGAAAGCCGCCTGCTATTTCCTCGATCAAGAAACGCAGGCCGCGCAAGTCTAAGGTGCGAGCCAAGACTTCGCGCCGCCCGTCTGAGACTCTTGTCGTCCATTCCGAGCCGTCATGTGCTCCTACGACTCTAGTCGATAGTGAGACACTGTCCGGCCCTTCTCGGGGTCCAGCAGGAGACGGTACGGATAGGGACACGACTGCGCTCGACGGGATGGCCAAGTCCACCAGCCTAGCCGAGATTGAGGTCGAGCAATCTCCGGCCGACATGGACCGCCCGGTCCGTGTTGTGGCGTCGGACGGCGGCCGTGATCACTCCGATGCCGGGTTGCTAGCCCGTGCTCGTGATCCGTTCAACCGGGAACATCCGGCCTAGGCCGTGACGGTTACCCGTTGAACGGGGAGCATATCCAATCCTCTTCGTCACGCCCCACGGGTGACCTAAGATCTTCATCCGGCTCCGTCATCGGCTCTATTGATGATCGGTTGCTTGAGGATACGGATATGGAGGTCGGTTCAACGTCCGGAGAGGACCCCGTCCCTCACGTTGACTTGGACCAGGAGCAAGTGGGTACCATCGATGATACCATCGATGCGGCTCTTCTGCGGGCTGCCGCTCAACAGAAGATGCCGGGAGGCCCACAGCTCCTTACGCTCGGCCATATGTCCTCTTGGACTAGGTCGTTAGCGTATGCTGCTGAAGTGTGCGGTGTCCCTACGAACACTAAGCAGCAAGAACCCGTTAAGCGATCGCTAACAGGTCAGCCGCCGGCTCGCCGGCCGGAGCTACCCTCGTTAGGGCTAGATCCATTCGTGGATCAGGCTTTCGATGCGCTTTCAGTGAGGCCGCAGGAAAAGGGTAAGCGTTCCCTGCGTACGGCTCCACCCGGGTTCACTGAGCCCTTCAGAGGCCCCCCGTCCGAAGTCAAGCGGACAGAATCGGCTTCGAAGGTTGGACGACAGTCCGCCTTTTTCCTGACCGGCAGACAACATCGGGAGGATCCATCCAAACGATACGTTGCGCCGGTCGGTTGAGGAAGAGCTCAAGGCGGCAAAGTGTTCGGCCCGGGCCGGGTTACGAACCTTTAGCCACCTTCTGCATATGACACACGCATCGCACGTAGCTGCCCTGCAGCGTACGGCTGACGACGCGGTGTCCCGGTTGCACTCCATGGACGCGGAAGCGATTCCGAAACCCGTGGTGCTTCCGGCTGGCGATGGAGAACCGCTATCGGTTCCTCAAGCACCCTCAGAGTTCTACCACTGTATGCAGTTGGCCACTGCAACGGGGTTGGACCTTCTGACAAGGGTGATAGCCAGAGTGCAGATTGCCCGACGGAGACTCTTCCTGGCTGAGTCTCGACTGGACACAAAAGACCTTGTGCAGAACCTCTTGAGCTTACCTCTCGGTAGCCAAGAGCTGTTCGCCGACGGACTCAAGGCTTACACTGCTGAAGTTCATATTGACTCTCAGGAGCTTGAGTCCATGGTCAAGCAAACCAGACCCTTGCTAAGGGGAAGCGCAAAGCCAGCACTTCCAAGCCCACTGACTCTTTCTCCGGCTCTTCGAAGCCTAAGAAAGCCAGGAGAGGCTACCGTGGCAAGGGGAAGGGCAAGAAGGGGTCTAGTAACTCCTATAAGCCCGCTGGTAAGGGTGGGAAGCGCACCTGACATGTCAGTGTGCGGTCCCCCACTGCCCAGGACACCAACCTCAAGCTCAGCACGAGTTGGGGGGGGCCCCACCGGACTCGGCACTTCTGTGTCGGTGCCCGGAACTGCCGGTCGGAGGCCGTCTAGCGCACTTCACCTCTTGGTGGAATCGGTACAGCGCAGACGGCCTGGTAAGGCAGATTGTCGCGGAAGGATACCGAATGGAATGGAGCACTCCAAACCACTCTCCTCCGCTGACAGGGACCCCACTGGTGACCCCGTTACCTCGAGACTTCCGTCAAATTTCTATTATACGGGACGAGATAACTTCCCTCCTCGCCTAGCGGCTGTAGTAGAGGTGGCAGATCCGGCAACGGATCCGGGGTTTTACACCAGGATGTTTTGGTGTCCAAGAAAACCGGGGGATGGCGACCGGTCCTCAATCTACGGCCCCTCAACCGTTACATTCGCATCGAGAGATTCAAGATGGAAACTCTTCGATCTGTACGGGCCGGCCTTCGGGTCGGCATGTGGGCCGCATCAATAGATTTGAAGGACGCATACTTTCACGTACCGATCCATTCGGACTACGAAAGTATCTAAGGTTCGCCATCGACGGCAAGATATTAGAATTTCAAGCGTTACCTTTCGGAATTACATCTGCCCCTCGAGTTTTCACACGGGCAGTGGATGCCCTATCGGTCGTCCTACGGAGGTAGGGTGTGGATATCAGCACCTACATCGACGATTGGTTGGTCAAGGGACCGTCGGAAACGGCAGTCACCTATGCGATCAGGTTGACACTATTCCATGCGCTTCTCAGCGGCTGGATAGTCAACGTACCCAAGTCAGCGCTGACCCCGTCACAGTTGTTCATACATCTGGGGGGTCAGTTCGATCTCCGGATCGGGCGGGTTCGGCCTTCGCCGGCTGCCCTAGATCTGCTGGAGGAGATGCTCACAGTGTTCTTCACCTGCCGAGCTCTCCCGGTGAGAGAGTTTTCGCGACCTCTGGGTCGACTGGTCACTCTGGGAGAAGTGGTCAACTTCGGTCCACTTCGACGCAGACCCATACAAATGTACCTAATGTCCTTCTGGAAACAGAGCACAGGTCATTTGAACCAACCAATCCCGATAGACTCTAATCTATTATCAGCCCTTGGCTGGTGGCGGAACCGGGACAACCTCATCACGGGGGTCCCGTTGCATCCGCCGGAATCGAGTCTAGTCCTATTTACGGACGCCTCCATGGACGGCTGGGGAGCACATCTGGACGAGAACCTGGCACAAGGAATGTGGACCGAGCAGGAAAAGACTGGCATATCAATCTCTTGGAGATGAGAGCAGTCATCCTAGCGTTGAAACGGTTTCTCCCGCTCGTGCGGGAGAATGTTGTTCTGGTAAGGTCGGACAGCTCAACAGTGGTCGCATACATAAACAAGCAGGGAGGGACCAGATCCCCCAGCTATGTTCATGACCTGGAAGCTATTCCAGTGGTGCATCACGCATCAGGTGACCCTGCGAGCAGCGCATATTCCGGGGATACGGAACGTGCTTGCGAGCTCTCTGTCTCGTCAACAGAGAGTTCGTCCGACCGAATGGCAGCTGAACGACTTGGTACTCAGACAAGTCTTCTTTCAGTGGTCGACTCCTCATGTAGACCTATTTGCCACGAAGGACATGAGCCCGTTTCCGGATCCATCAGCGCACGCCGTGGATGCACTAGCGGTTCCGTGGTCAGGAATATACGCTTACGCGTATCCTCCGACCATACTAAATCCGATGGTTCTCAAAAAGATCGAGAGCGAGAATTGCAGAGTCATTCTATTCGCTCCTTTCTGGCTGACACGATCGTGGTTCACGAGTCTCCTCAATCATGTCGTAGACTACCCACGCATTCTGCCGGACCGTCCAGATCTCCTCACACAATGCCGGGGGCGTCGAGTTCATGACAATCCAGCAATGTTCAAACTAACTGCATGGAATCTGTCATCGAATCTCGACGTCAGGAGGGCTTTTCTCAACGAGCTGCCAATCTATGGCACAATGTAGAAGGCCCCCCACCAGACGGGTTTATAACACTAAACTCAGTCTGTTCTCGGAGTGGTGCGAGAGAAACTATAAGAATCCCTCTCAAACAACTCCGGGAGAAGTAGCAGACTTCTTCGTATTCTTATACGAAGAAAAAGGGACTACAACCAGTCACAATATCTGGTTACCGGTCTGCCATAGCGACAATCCACCCTGGTTTTCGAGACGGGTCTAAGGTTTAGCAGAGCAAACCATTAGACGACCTGACCAAGGCATGTTTCATCTACGACCTCGGGTGAAGAAACTGCCTCCTGCATGGAATCTCGAATTGGTCCTAATGCTCTTACGAGACCACCTTTCGAGTCCATGGGTCAGGCCAGCCTTGAGATCTTGACACTTAAGACTGTATTTCTCGTCGCTATGGCGTCCGCTCGGAGGAGATCTGAGATCCATGCTCTCTCCACTGAGAAGATCGCTTATGTTTTATGGGCGAAGGTCTGCTACTTCAGCCGCGGGCTGACTTTGTGACGAAAACGGAGACTTCTGGCGCAAAACCTTTGGTTTTAGCTGACCTAGGTAAGTTTTCTCCTGACGATAATTCTTATGTCCGGTGCGTGCTGCGAAGTACAATATCGAAGCTACCAAACATCTTCGAACTTCAGACAATCGTTTGTGGATTACCCATCAGATCAATAACCACAACCGGCTTCCCAAGACACCATCGCTTGATGGATCATTGAAACCATTTAGATGTTCTATGCAGCTGCCCAGACTAAGGAATTTGTTTTGGCCAAAGTTGATGAGACCAGAGCGGTAGTCACTTCGTAAGCGTTATTAAGGGAGCTTCACTTAGTGACATCATGGACGTTGCTCAATGGAGATCTGAGGCTACTTTCATCAAGTATTATCTCCTGCACCCTTCTACGTCGACAGCTAGCAATTAAGTGGCTACTCTCACTAAAAGGCTGAGCAATGCCGCGCATACTATTCCGGTACCTTCCGTTAGAAAGCGCGTTTCGAGCACTCATGTCCAAAGGGACCCATCCGACGCCGATACATCCTCTGGGAACAGGCCTCGGACGGAGTCAAGAAAGCATTAAGTGAGTATCTCAGAATCATCACAATTATGTTTACCCTTTGTATATTTGCTCGATTTATTAGGGTTTTCCCCTAGCAGGTGTACCAAAAGAAAGCTCGGACTTTCACCAGGGTGGTGCCCCCTTCGAGTTATCAGGTAACGGAGAGGACTGGGTTACATATCAATGACGGCCTTTACGCTCTAAAATTGACACAGGTATTTACCTTTTGTCTTTGGTTAGCCTACCCGCCAGGGTTCCCACAAATTCTAGGGTTACCCAACAGTATTGCATAATATTAAATATTATGCACAAGGTAAGTATAAGGTGTCTTGATATAAAATGAAAGGGTTTTGTAACCCCCCCATTTTATGAAAGACCCTTATACTTACCTTGCGATCCCGCCTCCCACCCAAACTGTTAATCAAAGACTGGGGGAGGTACATAAATGTTATTGTTTTTTACATGCTATAATTATTATAGAATCAAACTGAGGAGTTGAGTTTTTGGCGGGAACTTAAGCGGTCAAGGTCGCCGGAGTTGATGGAGGCCCTGGAGGGGGGTGTCCGTTTTATCTGGCAATTTGGTATAAGAGGTTTAGAATCTACCCAACAGCATTGCATAATATTAAATATTATGCACAAGGTAAGTATAAGGGTCTTTCATAAAATGGGGGGTTACAAAAACCCTTTCAATTCCAGGACATGGTTTATACTCCCACACTCCAATGTTTTGGGAAAGTCGGAATGCAAAATTATTTTCATTTAACTTATTCTATTTTGTATTTCTGTGGCTTGTTGTGCATCGTTCGAATTACAAGCGTCTAGTCCGTCATTTATAATCCAGCCGTCGTCCATTAGAGAATATCCGCGTCCATAATCCAAAGACCTATTCCATATTCCATATAACAGTATTAGCACCAAATTCAAAAAGACAATCATAGTATACATAAACATAGCTTGTTTCCTGCAAGAGAGAAGCGGTCAACAGTTTTCAATGATGCCGGCAAGACATCATGATGTTCCAAAAATATCAAATCCGCATCGCTGATCAGTATTCTTAATCCATAATATTCGTTGTAAAGTCGTCATCTAAAGAATGATGTATCTCAGTCACGCCTTGATTGTGACTGTTCATATGAGTACCATGAGGATCTTGAAGTACATGGGTTCATACGGCCCCTAGCCCCGGGTTAAGCGGAATTAGACACAAGTTACGAAACGTAGCGCCATAGATCTTGCACGCTACATTCGTATTTTGCTATCAGCATGCGATATGTATCGCCAAATTTGAGAAACTTTGAGTGGAGGCGCTTGGTGGAATAGCCCTGTTTTATAAGTTTCTGCAACAATGTGTTGTGACGTTGATTAAAATCATCACATTTAACACAGGATCTAGCAAATGCTACTAAGCGAGATATGTATACGCCATATGCAGGTCCTACTGGAATATTACTGTCCAGATAGGGATAGTTTACGATGTCGAAATTGTAATCATCTCTTTTGTCATCAAGTCGACGAGAGAGAATGCCCGCTTCATTTTTATAGAGATAGAGATCTAAATAAGATGTGCCTGTAAGGCTATCTGTAGTTTCCTTCAAATCCAGTGAAGATGGATATATATCCTTCACTGCGTCATTTATATAGCGATTATCCACAGCGAGAAGATCGTCTATATAGCGTTTGATGAATGAGAAGGAACGGGCTTTGAAAGGATCGGTTTTTGAAAGCGCCTGCATATAGTCATATTCATAAGAGAACAGATACAGGTCAGCCAACAGGGGTGCACAATTAGTACCCACTGGAATACCTATATGCTTATTGTGTTGCCAAATTTCACATAGATATTTTTACTGAGAAATTCAAGCAACTCTATAAACAAAGAAACATCCCATGAATGATATCTCTTGTATGTAGTCGAGCTAAAGAATGCTTTATGGCTTCCGACATTAATATATCTACGATCAGTTTTCTTGAACACAGATACTATTAATGAACTTATACGGTCAATAAGGTCCTGATGAGGGATTGTAGTATAGAGAGTCGAGAAATCCCATGTGGATACATGTCTGTACGGTATGTGACCTTTAGCATCAAGTTCTTCCTAAGACATTTTGAGTTTTTCAATATCCACATACATTCAACGCCAGAGTTCTTAGAAATAGTGGCGCAATACCTTTCCCAAAATGCTTTTACCTCCTGAAGGGCCCTCGTCAATAGGGCGAAGAAGCTTGGTGGTGCAGCTTCTAGAACCAGCTATGAATCTAGCTTTGTATGGTGATTTATGCATTTTGGGAGTCCAGTATAGTTTTGGTATGTCGTTATGATTGGTTGAAAGACAAATACCTCTTTTCCTGAGAAACTTTTTGTGATTGTTAAATAAATCTTCCAGAGTAAATGCAGTTTGGGAGTAAGTAGACGTATTTGATGAAGATATGTCTACACTCAATTCTTTAACCAGCACCTGGTAATAGTAATATTTACATAACATTCCCGATCTTTGTACATGTGTTTGAATGTCAAGTTCAAAGCGTAACACTGTGATATTCTTATTGAGCTCCTATTTCTGATCTTTGAGCAAAAGTAAACAAATCAAAGACGTAGTAGGGGGAACTGATTGGCGAGATATAACGGCATATTACAATCGGGTGTCGCATACCGCCAAACTCGCAAACTCTCCCAGATTGGCATAGCCATGAACACAGAAATTCTGGCAGAACATTCTAGCCTTCAAGTGTGCACTTCACACTTCCCACGGTTTCGCACAAAGTGGGCCATCCTAATTTCACAATCAGGAAGTTCGCCTTCTTCCCTTTCTGCTAAATGATCTATGGTACTATCATGCTGCATGTAACAATTCCTTCATACGGGAATAACCCAACTGATGGGTGATAGCGCCTGTGCGCCACCAGACAGTTATATCCGTGGCTGGAAATGATTATTCTGCGACTTCAACAATTAATTACCAAAAACCAATTCAAACTCCAATTTGTGGATATACTGGCCGCAGACATTTATTAATTATTTACACAGGGAGCATGGTGAGAACATGTACTTGTGAGCACGACCTGAGGACAGAACCTGCGAGCATCCCATTCCAATTGCCCCAAATGACTGCCGACATGCCCTGGCTAGTCACTGGCAATAGGCCCTACCCCCACCCCCCGGAGGAACCGAGCAGATGAAAGCAGAGTCAAAAACCAACCAGACCTCCTCCCAGGTATCCAGGACAGAGACCCCCCACCCATAGTAAATGAGCTGGGGTTGTCTGCCCGATGACCTCGGACAGACAAAAGACCCCATGCAGGAAGCATGCAGGCCGATGACCCAGCTATCTCCACCCCCATGGGAGATAACTCACCAATGTAGATTTCCGTTAAATCTTTGGGTCGATATACCAAGTACCGGGAATGCTCACAAGTTCTGCCCTTTCTCGTCGACTCCCTGCTAACTGAAATAAATTGACCAATTAAATGCTGCGACAAATAGTTAAAATACAACTTGAAATAGATAACCAAGACATGCATTAATGGAATCCAATATGCTTTAGCTCAATTAGTATATTAACTTTAGAAAATTGTCACCATGTACACACTTCTAGCTAATCACATTACTTCCTAATTTGCCTGATGATAATGAAATTTCATCTTCACCGATTTCTTTCTTTACCATCAACATTATTTATTCATTATTATTAGTTGCCTAGCTACAACTCTTTGGGGAGTGGAGGGAGGGGAACTGAAACTTTGACCCAGCATGCGCCAATGTTACATAGATCTGAGCATGCAGTATTTTGACCTTGAATGACCCGAGTGACGCGGGAAGCCAAATGAACTCAACCAAGGGGAAGTTACTCTCACCCAGCCAACTTCCAAATAATTACCAGTGATCTCCCTTAGACCACAGCACTTAAGTCTGCGCTCAAATAATACAATTTAGCATACAACTCCGTTTTGCTAAATTAGTTTATTCTGCGACTTCAACAATTAATTACCAAAAACCAACTCCAATTTGTGGATATACTGGCCGCAGACATTTATTAATTATTTACACAGGGAGCATGGTGAGAACATGTACTTGTGAGCACGACCTGAGGACAGAACCTGCGAGCATCCCATTCCAATTGCCCCAAATGACTGCCGACATGCCCTGGCTAGTCACTGGCAATAGGCCCTACCCCCACCCCCCGGAGGAACCGAGCAGATGAAAGCAGAGTCAAAAACCAACCAGACCTCCTCCCAGGTATCCAGGACAGAGACCCCCCCACCCATAGTAAATGAGCTGGGGTTGTCTGCCCGATGACCTCGGACAGACAAAAGACCCCATGCAGGAAGCATGCAGGCCGATGACCCAGCTATCTCCACCCCCATGGGAGATAACTCACCAATGTAGATTTCCGTTAAATCTTTGGGTCGATATACCAAGTACCGGGAATGCTCACAAGTTCTGCCCACATGTGCGTGTCAATACACCCACATCCCCACCATGCTCGCTAAAATAGCTCCTACTGATCCTCAAGATTCTCAATGTACCTGAAAGCTTTAACGGAGTACCAAAATCATACACACTAACACGTAATTCATGAAAGTACTGGATTTTGAAATGATGTCAACCTACTTGACGGACCTCACTGTTACCCAACTCAACAAGAGTTGACATACTCCTCGAGCACTGTCATGAAATCAAGGTTTAAAATGTCTATTCCTATGTCGGATAGATGAACACCATCCATTCGGAAAAGGCCAGGTACTGTATACGAGATAATTTCATGCCTGATGGCGCGCCCACCCAAGGCAATGCATTTGGCTATTGCTCTTCTGTTGACCTTTTTTCGGGACCGCTCAACTGCCCAGATATCGATGGCTCCATACCAAAACAGTCTAAGTAGAAAGCAAGACCACATGATGTGGCAATCTGGCAACAAACTCTTGATCTGATCTAGATCTTCATGGATTGCCTGTACTAGTTCAATGCATTGACCCACAATGTCATTACTTCCTAAATGTATGATAAGGATGTCTGGACGTGGCAAATCTTCAACATCTTTCCGAATGATAGGAAGGAGTTGGTTCCATTTTAAACCCCAAAACCCTCCCCACCTTATGGATACTTGCTGATTTGCTAAACCTAAGTTAATACCCCCTGGCCGGTGGACTGCCCGTCTGTGAGCCCAGTATACAATGGAGGAGCCAAATATCCACGCTTCCTTCCCAGGGTCTGAAACAATACTCAAAAATTAGTTTGTATACAGAATAAATGTAACTATGACATCCTGAGATAAGATCGCATAGCTGCGGATTTCCACCGTCCCATCTTTTTTATCTCATCCTCGTACATACCACACAGACTGGCAGTCGTACAAGCACCAATCCGGAAAGAATGTGACGTGTATGCAGTACAAGGAATACCAGCAAAGCAGAGGGCTTTCTTAAGAATAGAAGCAAATTGAGAACGGGTCAAAGGTTGCATATCGAAATGACACAGCAACTGAGTGTGTGTGGAATTGCGCACTGTAATATATTCCCTTATCGCCTTAACCGGACATAAGCTGCTGGGAAATGAACACAGTAATAGCTTCGATTGTACTCCATACTGGTGAGTTTTTGAAAACCTCAAGGGGAGCTAAAGCCCTAAGCCTAGCCGGGTTGGCTGAAATGTTATATCTGAAACAGCCAGAAACCTACCGGATTTATCCTGAGCAGTATCACTGACCAGCTCACTCACCCTAAGAAAACCGAAAAATGCCAATAAATATGCAGCCTTGAATAGCAGTCTCGAATATCGATGAGCATACATGTGGGAGGGCACACACAATGTTTTGGAGTATATCCCAGGTAATAGGAGCACGGACATCTCTTCTACCAGAGGCACGGCGAAAACCTTCTGTGAGCTTCTTGATCATGAAATTTTGTGTAGGATCCGCCCAACCCATTAACTTATGTCTAGCTGCGATGCCAGCCAGGTATGTTCTAGCTGAAGAAGGTGCAAAACCATTGACTGATAAGTAGGAAACAAATGCGATCAAATGCTTAACAGAAACTGGCAAAATCTGTGGCAAACCAATGCCCCCTCTAAAGCGTGTAAATGCTTGAATGCCTGTATCATATGCCCGCCATGTCCTATGTGACACTTCGATGTTTCTATTCACAAAGTTGCCAGATGGATGGAGGGATGGGTGTCGGAGTTAAATCCGCCATCGGGGCCAACTGCCAGAAACGAGTGTACTGTAAACGGGAAAGTGAGTCCGCAAGATTATTTTCAATTCCTGAGATAAAACTAGCCTTAAAAGTGATGTTAAATTTCAGACAATTTACCATCAACAACCTCAGTAATTTCATGACATGGGGGTACTTGGATGATCTTTTATTCACAACTATAACTACTGCCTGGTTATCTGAGCGGAATAACATTTTCTTACTCTGAAATTCATTGCCCCACACTACTAGAGATACAACTATGTGGAACAGCTCAAGAAATATGATATCACGGCAGGTGCCATCCTGCAGCCATGTGTTTGGCCACCTACCATTCAACCAATGACCATTGTAATATGCTCCAAATCCCAGTGAACCAGCAGCATCAGTAAATAGCTGAATAGTTGTGTTAGACAGCCAAAACTCCTCAACAAAGAAAACTGTACCATTGAACTGATGTAAAAAAATCAAATTTGTAAATCCGCTCGCATGCCGGAATTCATCCTAATACAATGGTGTGGTGTTCTAATGTGCTTTGTGGCATCTATGAGCCTCCTACAGAATGGCCTACCAGGGGCTATGGCTCTACATGCAAAGTTCCTCAACCCTATCAAGGATTGTAACTCTTTTAACCTTATTTTAGTTCGACCCAAGCATAGGCTGACCTCTGCCTGTAATTGCTCAATCGTGTCTTGTGATCGACGTATTTGTTGCCGGTATACATCTAATTCTAAACCCAGGAAAGTCAAAATTTTAGCTGGGCTTTCTGTTTTCTCCTGAGCTACAGGAACTCCCAAAAGTTCACAGACATACATGACACAATCTAATAAAAACTGACAGGCCTGTTTTGAATCACCGCAGAAGAAGAAGTCATCCAGGTATTTTAATATGCTATCTTTGCCAGAAAGTGTCTTCACACAGTGCTCGATAAAGGTGCTAAATTTCTCAAAGGTGGCACAAGACACAGATGCTCCCATTGGCATGGCCTTATCAAAGTAGAATTTGCCATTGAACTGAAAGCCTAGGAGACTAAAATCTTGTGGATGTACAGGCAAAAGACGAAATGCTGATTTAATATCAGCTTTCGCCATATATGTGTCACCACCTACCTTACGGATCATATCCACGGCATCGTCCAATCGGCTATAATTCACTGAACATTGCTCAGGGTCAACAAAATCATTTAACGAATCACCCTCGGGGTAAGACAAATGGTGAATCAACCTGAATTCACCTTCCACTTTCTTTGGTACTAGACCCAAGGGCGAAACTCTAAAAGATTCAAATGGGGGATCATCAAATGGACCCTCAATTCTATTCAGCTCTAATTCTTTCTTCAATTTGGCTTCAGTTATATTTGGAGCATCTCTCACTGATTTCAAATTTCTTACCTGCCTAGCCTGTCCATCGGGCCTAGGGTCTTCATAGTGTAAGCGGAAACCGTGTGTAAAACCATTTAAGAGACACTGAGCATCTTCTAAATTCAGATAATCTGATAACATATCCTGCAATGGCTCCAATTAATTGGACTTGAAGCCATTCCGAAAGGGCTTTTTGGACTTTGGTGTTTGTGGCAGATTATTACCTTTCAGCTTGAAACATCTGTTGACAGGGTGACCTGAAATTTTACAGTGATTGCATGCATGCTGAAATTTACAGCTGTTGTACTCACACTTGCCCTGATTATAAGCAAAGCAGATGCCCTTGTTTTCTGGGTCTTTTCCGCATGCTGATAGCAAAATACGAGCGTAGCGTGCAAGATCTATGGCGTTACGTTTCGTAACTTGTGTCTAATTCCGCTTAATCCGGGGCTAGGGGCCGTATGAACCCATGTACTTCAAGATCCTCATGGTACTCATATGAACAGTCACAATCAAAGCGTGACTGAGATACATCATCCTTTAGATGACGACTTTACAACGAATATTATGGATTAAGAATACTGATCAGCGATACGGATTTGATATTATTGGAACATCATGGTGTCTTGCCGGCATCATTGAAAACTGCTGACCGCTTCTCTCTTGCAGGAAACAAGCCTATGTTCATGTATACTATGATTGTCTTTTTGAATTTGGTGCTAATGCTGTTATATGGAATATGGAATAGGTCTTTGGATTATGGACGCGGATATTCTTCAATGAACGACGGCTGAATTATGAATGACGGACCAGACGCTTGTAATTTGCCATCAGTTCTAGAAGAGCCCTGACTCACTTGTTTAGTTTTGGGGAGCATAGCAGTCATCCAAAGCTCACCATCCAACGTTCCCCAACAACGTGAAGGGTTGCGAGAAAGACGTAATCTGAAATTTTCATCACACCTCCAGCGTGCAGCAGCAGACCTAACTGAATGCATGCATTTGAGCATCTCTCTGGCCTTAGTTGGGTGACACTCTAAATAGATATCCATATATATTGTAAATGCAGTCAGCCAGGTATCGATATCAGGGATTGGCTTGGAGATTACTTTGTGACGCATAACTGCCTTACCGTCATCCATACCAAAACTCAGTGAATATGCTGGTTCCAAAAGCTCCTTGTTGGATTTCACTAGGAGGGAAAAATCAACATACCCACCTTTCCAGATTTTCTGCCTTATGTTTTCGGGTACGTGCGCACTGACAGAGTCGCATAGGCTGTGTAATGGAGTACGTTCATCAGGTATAGGGATGGGCATATCAAAATCCCACCCACAGGGCAAAGGGGTTTGTTTTGCACCCGACAAAGGGGCCATAGATATGTGGGTCATGTTATCCAAGGAACCCCACCCACACGGCAAAGGGGTTTGTTTTGCACCCGACATAGGGGCCATAGATATGTGGGTCATGTTATCCAAGGAACCATGTCCCTCGGCCCCATTGGTATGCCGGATTCATGCTTTGCGTTTTAAGGGGCAGGGGTACCAAATATTTTCTGTAGCTGTCAACTACCTCTCAATTCCCCATTGACGGCACAGCAATGAGAACAAATAACAATATCGTTACTCTAATTATTCTTTATTCAATTTTCGCTTTGAGAGCAGGAAAATACTAGAATTTGCTGTATGCCAACTCATCAGTGCACAGCCTCTGTTAGAGAAATTCTCAAAATAATGACGAGCCGAAAGACAAGGATCCTCTTTTGAATTAGAAAATCACGTTCGACACAATTCAAATTTTTCAGCATAGGTGTTGATTGTATGACTTAGAGAGTAACTCGGTCTTAGTCACTCTATGAGCAGTACAAGTTTCAAGCAGTACCCATGCACCTTGAACATTTTCTCCCCAAGTATGTGTCCGCTACGCGTGAGCCGCATTTCGTAATACATTAGAGATTAGACTCTATTAGAATTGGGATCGTGCTTCATGTATTACTATTTCTATTAATGAATAGTCTTTTCTGCAATCAACCGCAAGTGAGTGAATTTCACGCGGGGTTAAGTGTAGAATAACAATGTATTATAATAGCCACAGTGAAATGTACTTTTCTGTGTAAACTACATTTCTAACCTCAAACGGGAATTGAACATATACACAGTCATTCGTACGATAACTGGCCACAATACTATGATTCAGCGTGTATTTTATCTTGGTATGTGTCCTCACGTGATCCGTAACTGCATTATAGTTACATGCTCTGTTTGAATAGGGATCGTGTTGCATGTACTATTTCTCTTGTCTGCAATCTATCGCAAGTGAGTGAAGTTCACGTAGAGTTAAGTGAAGAATAACCATGTATTATAACATCCACGGTGAAATATACACTACTGAAATATACACTACTGTGCAACGTGTACCTTATCCGGGACTGTTTCAATACGAACTCATTGCTTTTACGCAGTTAAACACGGGTGTTTTGTAGTTTTGAAACTTACATTTATCTACTGTTAATATAGTCATTGACAAAACATAAACTGACCAGTGCTTGAGTTCATACATTACGTATGTATCTGTATAAGAGTGAATACTGTATATGCTATAATGTATGTATATATCTTTGTCTGTGTTTGTGTATGTATGCATGTATGTTTATGTGTGCATGTGTATGTATTTTATGTGTATTTATGTACATATATATGTATGTATGTGCAGATGTATGTATGTACTCTATTATTCATTTTTTGCTCATGGAACTGTGTTGCATATGTTGTAGATATGTAATTTATGACGACAAAGGATTTTCTTTCGTTATATAATTACCTTTTACTGTATTGTCCGTTTCTTCCTCCAATTTTGCCTCTCCTATACTATTTAACGGAATTTACCTGGGCCCATTAATTTCGATGTCGACCTGAAACGAGAGATATAATATCAGGAGTGAATCCACGTTAACTTGCTTCTATTTTATATGTGTAACTTCAATGTTGTTACACATTACACCTGTTACAGCAGTATGCTGTCATCTGTATATTTTATTTTGTTAGTTTTGCATTATCAGTATTTTTTCATGTTTATTTTTTGTACATACTGGGCATTCGCCAATCCCCTTCCTCAGGTTTATAAAAACAGGCTACTGGATCTTGATAAGCATCATGTCTACTCATGACGTAGGTAATGAGGGTGTTCCATTCCCGGAGCCAATAACAGCATTACCATTCCTGAACCTGATATTTTGCCGACTAGTACAAATACCAGTGTTGATATCTCATTCCTCAACAATAAATGTTTTAATCCGATTGCACTGAATGATATTGATCACAGCAAAACTCAAACGGACGACAATGAATATGAAATTTTACACTGGAAGAGTATTGATATCCATCAATCCAATTACTTCACAGAGACATCATTTTTAGAAGAACCTTGCGTTCAAACCCCTCCTGGCAATGAATCTCTTTCGTTTTTACATATGAATGCCAGGAGTCTTAAAAAACACTTCTCAGAAATTACAGGATTTATCTATAATTTGAAGCACAGTTTCTCTGTTCTAGGTTTTTCTGAGAGCTGGTTAGATCCCTCGACTGAAAAGTTATTTGAGATTCCTGAATACACATCATTTCCATCATCGAGAAGTAATAACCTAACGATGAGTTAACCCAGAAAAAAAGGAAGAATTTGCTCTGAGAACGAAAGATATAAATTGCGATACTGTAGTTCGTGAAGAAGATGACTGTAGTGTTGCGTTAGACAATTTTCTGGCCGAATGTTAATAAAACCCCATGTTTACCGACCAACGACTAATATACCTGGATTATGTATCTTTGGAACAGAAATTGAACTCGTTCATCAATTTAAATTTTTAGGTATTTACATTAATGACCAGCTAAATTGGAAATCCCACATAAACTACATATGCAACAAGGTATCGAGAAACATAGGTGTCATAAATCATATAAAAAACTCGATAAATAAGAAAACACTGTATACATTGTATTATTCGATGATATTCCCATATCTATCTTATTGCAATGTTCTATGGGGAAATACCTATGCTACACATTTGAATCCCCTTGTCTTGTTGCAGAAACGCGCCTTGAGAGTAATAACCTTATCAAAAAAACTAGACCATACTACACCGTTACTTACAGAATTAAAAATTCTACAACTATGCAAACTAAACTTATACTCTTGCCTTCTGATGGCTCATAAATTTTTTCACCACCCAGACCTGCTACCATCAAAATTCCGTTTCTACTTCATTAAGCAATCCGATGTACATATTTACCGAACTAGGGGACAACTTTTAAACCTATATCGCCCGATCTATCGATCAAATCTATCATTTTATACCCTCAAAATAAAAGGACCTCGTGAGTGGAACATACTACCTCCTTCAATTAAAAGCATCAATTCTATTTCTCTCTGTAAGTCAAAACTCAAGACATACCTTATCGATAACTGACATGTATTACATAGTTGCATGGATACTCGTATATAACTGACATAATGCCTTGCTTATATTTCATTTTATGAAAATGTTTTGGTGTATCTTGCCATATTTAGTCTTATTTTGGGATAGAACAAGCCCTTACGGGTTTTATTCCCGCCAATTCTGCTCATACGGCTAATAGTACCAGTGTCTAATCTTTTTCTTTCTTTATTTTCTTCTTATTGTTACTGATAGTCATTGGTGTACACCCTCATTATTTGGTGAATAAATTTCAATTCAATTCAATTCAATTCCCTGAAAACCCAGGGTACACCACAACATGCATGTGTGTCAAGACAGACAGCTGCTAGCATACACATGTACATGTAGTGCAGAGGTGAGACTGGTCAGTTTATGGCAGAGAAACAGGTAACTGGTCATCCAGTTTCATGTAGCTGTAAATGGAGAATGCCCATCCAGTGGACATTGAAGCTGAAATAACTTCATGCATGTTCTATTCAATTCAAGACTTGGGTCCCTGCTTCTATCTGGCATAGCATGTACATGTATAACATGGAGCAGGTCTTTGTGGGCGACTGTTTGAATCTAAGGCCCTTGCAGATTAGATAGGAAGAACATGTAATTCATTTATTAAAAGAGTAAAACTGGGTAACTTCTATTATACATGATAATGAATAACAATAAATGCATATCTGATTATTTACAAATTGTTTATTTATGTTCTGTTGATATAAGCAATCACTGGTAATTCCTATGTACTCTGCAAAGGCCTTTGATTTTAGCTGTACAGATAGCATGCCACTTTCACCAGGGGAACATCTAAGAATTTCTGGAGATTTACAAGGCACATTTCAAGGTTTTTCAATCACTGACCATACGCAGCCTCTCTTTTCGAAATTAAAAATCCTGCCTCTAACTAAACTTCACCTATATGTTTCCCTAGGTTTTGTACATACTTTTATGTATCACCCTGAAAGTATAAAGAAACGCCTTAAAAATTATTTTACAAGACTTTCTGCTGTGCATCGATATCAAACAAGGAACCAGCAAATTAATCTTTACAGACCCTTCTATAAGTCAAATCTTTCTTTCCATACCTTGAGAGTAGCAGGACCACGGGAATGGAACAAACTTCCCTCTCCGCTCAGATCTATATTCTCATCCTCGCTATTTAAATCCAAGCTCAAGTCTTATCTCATGGAAATGTAGCCTGTTTTCCCCCTTTTAGTATCACGTGCTATACATTAACTTGCCCTGGGCTTTTTTTCTGTACTTGTATGTGTTGATAGCTTTCACCTACCGTATCTGTACCATCGTTTTTTTGTAAGTGCTACGGGATAGAACAAGCCCCTAGGGGTTTTATTCCCGCCAAAGTTTTCTGAAATCATGTCTTTGTATCGTTAGTGTATAATTATTGGTGAATAAATATCTATCTATCTATCTATCTATCTATAGGGGCCATAGATATCTGGGTCATGTTATCCAAGGAACCATGTCCCTCGGCCCCATTGGTATGCTGGATTTCTGAAGAACCCCTGTGAGATGATATGGAATTGGTACATGTGGGCCCTGACTCCCCCTGAGAATTTGTAGCCACAACGGTAGGCCTGTTTATGCTTTCCCCACTGATTCGAGTAACCGGAGGCAAATTTTCCACACTAGCCACAGTCGACACATTTTGCTCAACGTTATTTTCCATACTTTGTGCAACATAGGCCCCCAACCGACTCATATGAGGCTTTGCCTGCTGAAACATATCTGCCATGTGATTGAATGATGATAATGCCTCAACAAATTTAGCATTGCTAGGCCCACATGTACCGGCACCATCAAAATTACAAGTCATGTTTTGTCTAGACAAATCAATTATATCATTATGTCTCCCCCAACTATGTTGGGGGGAGACATTTAGTGTTTGTGCTGTCTGTCTGTCTGTCAGTCTGGATGTCTGGATGGATGTCTGTCCGTCCCCTTGCCTTGTCTGCAAGATATCTTGAGAACTACTGGATGGAATTTCACCAAACTTGGATGGAAGCTTCATTGGGATAGCCCCCTCATTTGATTAGGTTTTGGTGCATGTGCGTGCATTCATCCGTGTCCGGTGTCCGTCCGTCCGTCCATCTACTTGTACATGTATATACAGGCCTTGTCTGCAAGATATCTTGAGAACTACTGGACGGAATTTCACCCCACTTGGATGGAAGCTTTAGTGGGATAGCCCCCTCATTTGATTAGATTTTGGTGTGTGTGCGTGCATTCATCCATGTCCGGTGTCCGTCCGTCCGTCCATCTACTTGTACATGTATATACAGGGCTTGTCTGCAAGATATCTGGAGAACTACTGGATGGAATTTCACCAAACTTGGATGGAAGCTTCATTGGGATAGCCCCCTCATTTGATTAGGTTTTGGTGTATGTGGGTTCATTCATCCGTGTCCGTCCGTCCGTCCATCTACTTATACATGTATATACAGGGCTTGTCTGCAAGATATCTGGAGAACTACTAGATGGAATTTCACCAAACTTGGATGAAAGCTTCATTGGGATACCGATAGCCCCCTCATTTGACTAGGTTTTGGTTTGTGTGCATGCGTTCATCCGTGTCCGGTGTCCGTCCGTCCGTCCATCTACTTGTACATGTATATACAGGCCTTGTCTGCAAGATATCTTGAGAACTCAATGAGCGATCGATAAAAGAACCAATGGACGGGTGCTAGAATTTCGCTTACGTCTGCGCCTACATCCGTGTACTAGAAGGCTTTCGCCTACGTCCTCGCCTACATCCTGGTACTTCTATGTAGGTGTATAAAAGTGGGAATTTTTAGGGCACCGGAGCTATACCATGACACGTGGAGAAGATTTTCCAGGGGATCCAGGAGCGCCTCCGGCGCTGTAATCTGTGTTGTTGTTGCTCACTTTTTGCACTAACCAATCAGAATAGTACGTATCACGGACTACACCCGTAGAGCTACGTATAGGCGCGCATGTGTGACATGGTCTATAAAACACGTCCCTCTGGATCCCACACCTTCATTTCTACGGGAGGGAGGGAATTTGGCTTAATGTCACACTCAAGTTTGTTTCACTCATATGGTGACAGTCAGTTTGGTTGGTGGAGGAAGCCGGAGTACCCGGAGAGAACCACCGCCCTTCGGCAAGTAACTGACAAACTTTCACACATGGACCAGCTGGGCTCGAACTCGTGCCAGTTGCAGAGCCATGACGGAGATCCAGCCCTATGCGACTCGCATTTTACAGCATGCCACCGTGGTTAATTCACTCACGGGTTACCGAGCAGTGGTTCGGTCCATGTTTGCAGATGGCGACGACGAGGGGCGACGCCAGATCCTGAAAGAATTCACAGAAGCGGTCCTCGACAGAGTGCACACGATGGAGAGATGTGCCATCACTCACCACTACTGGACTATGACAGCCATCCTTGATGCTCGGGCTATGGACCACGAGCGCTCACGCCGGAACCAGCGACGGCTGGTTGGCCTCACAATAGTCTTTGCCCTATTGACCCTGGCGCTGTGGCATTGACAGTTGGACCTCACCATAAATACGAAAGACAGTCAGAGTGTGTGTCATTCACCGTTCGTCATTGGGTCAAGCATGTCACCTGTCCTACGAGCCATCCTTCCCCTTACACCCCGGGTGGGGTTACACGTCTATGAAGATAAAGTCACCCTCATGGAAGACCGTGGAGATGTTTGCTGGTCGCCCGCTGAGACCGTATCGAATACGGTTACGCTACACCGTGACAGCTGGACCAAATTTAAACGGGTGTTGAGCGGCGAGCTCGATGGACACCTCATCCACATAGACAATGCCATCTACGTATACCGTGGACCCTTCTTCCCACGCCTGGGCCGTTACCAAGACCCTACGCGAGGCTTCACCCTAGACCCCGATCTGTGGCCAGCCTTCGAGAAAGTGGTGCCTATTGTGGACCAGCTGTTTACACCGGACGAGCGGTCAGCTGTTCAGTTGGAATGGGCTCGTACCCTGAGTGAAGCGGCGGCAGAACCCAATGAACAAATTACCAAACCTAGCAATGAAGCGGAGGCAGACGATGATGCCATTGATTATCCGAATAGACTCGGTCAGCCCAGTGACATGACCACCCGATCCATTGATCTCACGGGGTTCTCCCTATAAATACGAGAGACAGTCAAATCTTGTACCATTCACGTACTGACCATGACGGAGCATATAATACGGGCGTATCTCAGCTTGACCCCCGAGGTCTTCCTGCACGTTTATGCGGATAAGATCGATATCATGGAGGAGGTGGGAGACATTTGTGATGCGGACCTTACACAACCGTGCCCGGTTCACATTCGTCTGTCCCGAGAGAGCTGGACCAAATTCAAACGGGTGTTGTCTGGTGAACTGGACGGCGACCTCATCCACTTGTGTCACGATGTGTACATCCGACACGGCCCTTTCTTTGCTCAATTGGCTTGGCTAGATGGGGGTACAGTCCATTTTACCCTTCACACTGATCTATGGTCTGCATTGGAAGATGCCGTGGTAGATGTGGATCAAGTGCTTACGGAGGAAGATCGGTCATCAGACGAGTTGGACTGGTCATTTACCATGGACATTGTGCTGGCAGAAGCCAACGAAGAAAATCAGAAAGAAACTCCGGCCCAAGATATACCCGTTATAAATAAACGATAGAGCCAGGGTCCATCATCATTTGTCACCATGAAGAGCTGGGAGAAGGTGTTGGATAACTTATACTACAGTCCCGACAGTCCGGCGGCCTATAGTGCATTGACGGCTCTCTATGGAGCGGCCAAACTCCAAGGGATACAACGTGCTCAAGTCCGAGATTGGTTAAGAAAACAAGACACCTATACCTTACATCGAGCTGCCCGTCGCCATTTTCTACGGAACCGGGTCATCGTGGGAGGACTAGATACCCAATGGCAGGCGGATTTGGTCGATATGAGCGCCTTTGCCAAACACAACGATGGGAATCGGTATATCTTGACGTGCATCGATATCCTGTCGAAGTATGCGTGGGTGGTACCATCCGGACGAAAACGGGGGCGAATCTCATAGCGGCGTTCAAGGACATCTTCAAGACCGGGCGCAAACCCATGTATTTGCAAACCGACGAAGGCACGGAATTCCTCAACAGACCGTTCCAACAGTTTCTGAAAGCCCAGAAGGTGTTTTTCTTCCATACGTACAACGAGACCAAGGCTTCCGTGGTGGAAAGGTTCAACAGGACATTCAAAGGCCGTATGTATAAATATTTCACCTATAAGAATAGAAGGTGGTACATCGATGTTCTCCCGAAACTTGTGAGTGGTTACAATCGAGCCTATCACCGGAGTATAGAGAGAGTCCCCATTACCGTCACCCAACGCAATGAAGCCCAAGTCCGGCGTGTCTTGTACCCCAGGCAATCGCAGCGAACGACGAAGGAGGTGTACGAGGTCGGGGACCCTGTACGGATCAGTAAAGTCAAAGGTCAATTTGAGAAAAGTTACTTGCCCAACTGGAGCGATGAGCACTTCCTGATTAAACGGCGCCTACCCCGACAGCAGCGAGTCTATGAACTGGAAGATCTTCAAGGGGAACCGTTGCTAGGGACGTTTTACGAGACGGAATTACAGCTGTCGTAAAAACACAGCAAGACTACTACACGGTGGAGCAGATTTTGAAAACGTAAGCGTCAGCGTGGCAAACTGTTTCATTTCGGCAAATGGCAAGGCTGGCCCAGTTCCTTCTATTCCTGGGTGTCGGCCAACCAGGTGAAACGACTATAAAGCCAGACACCACTACCGTCATCCTTCATTCCACGTTCGACCACGGTGCTATGGACAAGCAGCAGCTGCCTCTGAACACAGCGTCTCCCAAAACGCGCAAAGCGCAAGTGGGCTTTGTGGTGATATTGCTAACCCTGCTGAGTGTGTTACGACGTAGCCTATGTCAGCACGCTACTTAGCCAACTTAGAACTCCAGCTGTGAGTGGCAGTGAAACCAGTCTACAGATAGAACCAGTCACCTCCGTGATCGAAACGAGCCCAGGCATCACCACCACCACACCACGTGTACAAGCCACAACGAGCTCCACACCGAGTATACAGTCAACACCTACACCAAGTACACCCACTACGTCTGAAAACCCACCGGATTTCATCCCTCATAGTGAACAGACAACGACGACCGACGTTGTACCCACCACCACCACTCCAGTTCACTCGTACCAAATTTACAAGAGCGGGTTACCACGACAGCGTATACACCTCGAAACATGGACCCTCGGTGGCAGCATCCCTTCACTTGCGTCATCGGACCGACGGGTTCCGGCAAAACGCACTTCGTCAGGAATCTCCTTCAACACGCCGACAGCATGATCACCCCAACCATTGCCCGAGTCGTGTGGTGTTACGGAGAATGGCAGGCAGCGTATGCAGCAATGCCCCACATCACGTTCGTGGAAGGCCTACCTAACCTGGCCGATTTGGAACCGGACACCTTGGTGGTTCTGGATGATCTCATGGCGGAGACGGATGCGCGGGTCACCCAACTCTTTACCAAAGGCAGCCATCATCGACGGCTCAGCATCATCTACATTGTGCAGAATCTGTTCAGTAAAAACAAAGAACATCGGAACATCGGCTTAAATGCCCACTACCTGGTGGTCTTCAAAAACCCGAGAGATACCACTCAACTGCTGCACCTGGCGAGACAGATGTATCCCGGCCGCACACCCTTTGCGTTGGAAGCCTTTGAGGATGCGACAACCCCTCAGCACGGGTATATGCTCTTCAACCTCCAGCAAGCCACCTCCGATCACCTTCGACTAGGGACCGGCATCTTTCCCGGAGAGACCCACCACGTGTGCATGCAAAAATAATGTAAACACACCCACCCACCCAGCTGGAGTGTGTGTTTGATGATGGGGAATAATAAAAAGAATTAATACCACAGCATGGTTGACTTTGTCTCTGTTCTCTGAGGTAGTACGGAAGCACGCTCCGACGCTCCGTGTATTGAAGACGGCCCCACCCGAATTGGTCCGAACCATTGTACGCGGTGCGGACCCTGACCTTGTACGCTGTCTGTGCGAGATCGGGTACAACCTAAAAGGCAACGTACCACTGCCTCCGGCTCAGAAGACCAAGTTGACCAAGCATAAGACAGGTCTCCGAACCTTAGTCCAGAAGCGAGTCTCTCAAACACAAAAGAAAAATGTGTTACAGAAAGGCGGCTTTCTCGGGGCCATCTTAGCACCGTTGGCCGCTTCCGTGTTGGGTCCAGTATTGGGTGGACTCTTCGGCCGACAATGAACCACACGAAAAAAATGGTCCTCGTCGAACCACGGTTCCTTCAAAACATCCAATCGCCCTACCCTGTCCCACCTACGGTGAAGACCATAAATTACAACACATATAAGGGAAGTGGGAAGAGGTGCCGACATACTGACTGCGTCACATGACTTCACAGAATAGTCTTCTGGTTAACCTATTCTAAAGCACACACCAAGAATCTAACGATTCCTGGTATGTGTTGTATCTCAGGTACGCTTTTATTGTACCTGTTCATGTGGCAACTTGGATGATATGACCACACGGCCCCTAGCACCGGCATAAGCGGTATTAGATACAAATCCAGAGAGCTATGATGGAAATGCTCTGACAAGTCGTATACTGGTAATTGGTGAGCTGTTTCGCTGTGACAACTCGTACATTGGAGATTGGTGAGCTGTATCGTCGTCAGATGTAAATGACGGAATTAACACGAAAGACTAGTCTGTAACGCCCGATGTCGACCCAGCATCAACTTCCCACAAATGCCAACATATATCAAAGACCAAAAGGTCTGTACAGGGGGCGGGCCTCGGGGACGAAACGTCCACCCTCGATGGAGAGATGCAACAGATCTTACAAAGACCGGGGTTAAGCGACAGTGAGAAAGTACAACGGTACAATGAGACGCTTCAACGGTACATGTCGTTCATGGACCAATACAAAACCCTCTCTACCCCACCACCACCACGTGACACACCGCCGACCCCAGCACCGCTCCTACAGCCGCCATTACCAGGGGTACCACCCACAGCCCCACAGTGGGTGGAAGACGAAGTGCTGAAGAGTGTACCTGCATCGTTCAAGAAACAAGCTGACCTGGTATTACAACGGATGAAACAGAATCCTAACATGACTTGGAATGATAAAGGCGAACTACTGGTACAGAATCAGGTGGTCCCCGGGACCCACATGACGGATTTAGTGAATGACCTGATGCGTAAACGCAGGTCGCACACCGATCCCCGAGGATGGGAGGTCTTCGCTCAAGGCCTGAAAGATATGCATGTACCACAGGAATTGGTGGGGAACCCCCACCGCTGGGCCTTTATGCAGCGAACCCAGCAATCGCCGAGTGGCCCACTACCTTCTTGGGAATCCGAATGGGAACCGGAGTCACCCCCCAAAACACCACCACCACAACGGGCACCTTCTTTTCAGACCTTCAAAAAAACCATCCTTGATCAGGACACCCCACATCTCCAGAGCCGTGACACGTAGCAAGTCACCGCGACGAACAGGACGCCGGACACCCCAAAAACCAACAGCAGCAGCAGGACAGCTCAGTCGCCATGTTTTACCTCACCCTACCCAGTAACAGTTCGCTGGATGTGTTTCCTGACAACACCTTGGCCAAGTACGTCACCCAGTTACCGCAACCGTTGCATTTACCTGGACGATGGGAATGTGGCCTCGTGGATATCCATTACCCTTACTCGTGGTACAACGTGCGAGCCAATGAAGTGTGGTACGAGGTGACCTACGAAGGAAAAGACACCTGACTCACCCTCCCCGAAGGCCAATACGATACTCCCAAGGAGTTCATGGGTGGGCTGTCAAGACTGTTGCATTATAAGGCTCTACGGGATGTCACGAATACTTCAAAACCCATCAAATCCTTTCCCTTCAAGAATCACGTGGACTTCGATTACAACGCACACAACGACAAGGCACAGCTTATCGTCACCGCCAACGCGAGTGTCGTACTGAGTCCTATCCTACAGCAAATGCTGGGTTTCGGTCTACAGACATTCGCTGGTTCCACCGCCCACCAATGCGAGATCCCGATGGATATGGAGTCGGGTATGTACGGACTCTACCGTCTACTCGGACGTGGTGGACAACCACATCGTGGGAGATATCAACACACCTCTGTTATGGGTGGTGCCCATTAAAAAGACGTATGGAGATCAAGTCACCCACAGTTTCACCCACATGCTCTACCTACCCGTACGACAAACCGACATCAACACTATCACGGTGGATATAAGAGATGACACGGAACGACCGGTGGCATTCGAACGCGAGAAAGTGGTGCTGACACTTCATTTTGGACAAGCACGTGTTCCCCACTTTGTATAATGAAGGTGCCTTACGAGTGTGATGCACGCAGCTATATGGACTATTATGCCCAACAGGCCGGCGGTGGCCTTCCGGTCTTTAGTGGTGCACGCATGCAACGAGGACATGGACTGGGGAACATACTCGGGAGCATCGTCAAAACGTTCCTGCCCTTGGTGACGCGTGGAGTGAAAGCAATCGGCAAACAAGCGGTACGCAGTGGACTGCAAGTCGCCGGTGATGTCTTCGGGGGTACGGCACCCAAAGAAGCCTTGAAACGGCGGGCCAAAGAAGCAGGAGGCGTCTTAGTGGCCAAAGCACAACGCACCGTAGGGAATAAAAGACCTGCACCACCGAGACCACGCACCAGTCGACGACCGACCCAGCGACGACGCACATCGAAGAACCCAGGATATCTTTTCTTAAAACATGTCCTTGATCCACGCAGAGTCTTGCCCTCCACCAACAGTGAATTTGATTTGTGGACCGTCCGCCCACACAGACCAGTGCCGAACAAGGATTATGGGTGGAGCATCTCCCGCTCTCCAGCATCAACGAAACAGGGCCCATCGAGTTCACCATCAGTAATGCGGATACGGCCTATGTGGACTTAGCCCATACATACTTTTATGTGAAAGCCAACATCGTCAATGGAGATGGCTCCAGAATCGTCGACCAAACAACGGTGGGCCCGACGAATCTCTGGCTGCACTATCGAGCCTACATCGACACGCTGTTGTCGCATGGGCGAGAGGCTAAAAAATCTCAACTGACAGCCGCTTTATTCTACCAGGACACAGCCCAGCACATGGGCGTAGAGAACGACAATGTGGGATATAACAAACGGAAGGGTTTGACCGCGAACAGCGTCTCGATGGATCTCATGGGTCGACTGCACGCAGACATGTTCATGCAAGACCGGTACCTGTTGAACAAGATCCCCATCAAAATCCGACTGATACTGGCGCCTCCGACCTTCGCCTTGATGGCCACTAACGTAGACGAACATGCAGCTGACTATAAGATTGTCATCCAAGACGCAGTCCTGTATGTCCGAAAAGTGAAACCGAATTCAGCCGTTCAATTGGGACACCTCAAAGCCTTGGAAACAAAACCAGCCCAGTACCCTATCCGACGTGTGCAAACCAAAGTGTTCTCTGTGTCTGCTGGAAATATGAGCGCCAACAAAGAAAACCTGTTCCTGGGGGAACTACCCAAGCGATTGATCCTGCCCTGTGTGGGAAATACCAGTTTCAGCGGAGCCTACCCAGAGAACCCGTTTGACTTTAAACATTTCGGCATCAATTTTGTGGCCCTGTATGTGGATGGACAACAGGTCCCAGCCACGGCCTTAACACCGAACTTTGGGCGCGCGAATTTCATTCGAGCCTATCAGAGCCTGTTTACAGCCACCGGTCAAATCAACCAGGACGAAGGGAATATGATCAGTGGGGAGGACTACGCGAACGGATACACGTTGTTCTGTTTCGATCTGACCCCCACCTTAGAGAACGACCATCAGCTGGCCCTCCTCAAGCAAGGCAATTTACGGTTGAAAATCCACTTTGCACGAGTGATGGGTACAAGACACGCCGGACTTGGGCTTCATTTCGTTGGGTGACGGTAATGGGGGCTCTCTCTATACTCCGGTGATAGGCTCGATTGTAACCACTCACAAGTTTCGGGAGAACATCGATGTACCGCCTTGTATTCTTATAGGTGAAATATTTATACATACGGCCTTTGAATGTCCTGTTGAACCTTTCCACCACGGAAGCATTGGTCTCGTTGTACGTATGGGAGAAAAACACCTTCTGGGCTTTCAGAAACTGTTGGAACGGTCTGTTGAGGAATTCCGTGCCTTCGTCGGTTTGCAAATACATGGGTTTGCGCCCGGTCTTGAAGATGTCCTTGAACGCCGCTATGAGATTCGCCCCCGTTTTCGTCCGGATGGGTACCACTCACGCATACTTCGACAGGATATCGATGCACGTCAAGATATACCGATTCCCATCGTTGTGTTTGGCAAAGGCGCTCTTATCGACCAAATCCGCTTGCCATTGGGCATCTAGTCCTTCCACGATGACCCGGTTCCGTAGAAAATGGCGACGGGCAGCTCGATGTAAGGTATAGGTGTCATGTTTTCTTAACCAATCTCGGACTTGAGCACGTTGTATCCCTTGGGGTTTGGCCGCTCCATAGAGAGCCGTCAATGCACTATAGGCCGCCGGACTGTCGGGACTGTAGTATAAATTATCCAACACCTTCTGCCAGCTCTTCATGGTGACAAATGATGATGGACCCTGGCTCTATCGTTTATTTATAACGGGTATATCTTGGGCCGAAGTTTCTTTCTGATTTTCTTCGTTGGCTTCTGCCAGCACATTGTCCATGATAAATGACCAGTCCAACTCGTCTGATGACCGATCTTCCTCCGTAAGCACTTGATCCACATCTACCACGGCATCTTCCAATGCAGACCATAGATCAGGGTGAAGGGTAAAATGGACTGTACCCTCATCTAGCCGAGCCAATTGAGGAAAGAAGGGGCCGCGTCGGATGTACACATCGTGATACAAGTGGATGAGGTCGCCGTCCAGTTCACCAGACAACACCCGTTTGAATTTGGTCCAGCCCTCTCGGGACAGACGAATGTGAACCGGGCACGGTTGTGTAAGGTCCGCATCACAGATGCCTCCCACCTCCTCCATGATATCGACCGTATTATATGCTCCGTCATGGTCAGTACGTGAATGGTACAAGATTTGACTGTCTCTCGTATTTATAGGGAGAACCCTGTGAGATCAAAGGAACGGGTGGTCATGTCACTGGGCTGACTAGTCGGATAATCAATGGCATCATCGTCTGCCTCCGCTTCATTGCTAGGTTTGGTAATTTGTTCATTGGGTTCTGCCGCCGCTTCACTCAGGGCACGAGCCCACTCCAACAGAACAGCTGACCGCTCGTCCGGTGTAAACAGCTGGTCCACAATAGGCACCACTTTCTCGAAGGCTGTCCACAGATCGGGGTCTAGGGTGAAGCCTCGCGTAGGGTCTTGGTAACAGCCCAGGCGTGGGAAGAAGGGTCCACGGTATACGTAGATGGCATTGTCTATGTGGACGAGGTTTCCGTCGAGCTCACCGCTCAACACCCGTTTAAATTTGGTCCAGCCGTCACGGTGTAGCGTAACCGTATTCGATACGGTCTCAGCGCGCGACCAGCAAACATCTCCACGGTCTTCCACGAGGTTGACTTTATCTTCATAGACGTGTAACCCCACCCGGGGTGTAAGGGGAAGGATGGCCCGTAGGACAGGTGACATGCTTGACCCAATGACGAACGGTGAATGACACACACTCTGACTGTCTTTCGTATTTATGGTGAGGTCCAACTGTCAATGCCACAGCGCCAGGGTCAATAGGGCATCAAGGATGGCTGTCATAGTCCAGTAGTGGTGAGTGATGGCACACCTCTCCATCGTGTGCACTCTATCGAGGACCGCTTCTGTGAACTCTTTCAGGATCTGGCGTTGCCCCTCGTTGTCGTCGCCATCTGCAAACATGGACCGAACCACTGCTCGGAAACCCGTGAGTGAATTAACCACGGTGGCATGCTGTAAAATGCGAGTGGCATAGGGCTGGATCTCCGTCATGGATCTGCAACCGTAGAAATGAAGGTGTGGGATCCAGAGGGACGTGTTTTATAGACCATGTCACACATGCGCGCCTATACGTAGCTCTACGGGTGTAGTCCGTGATACGTACTATTCTGATTGGTTAGTGCAAAAAGTGAGCAACAACAACAAAGATTACAGCGCCGGAGGCGCTCTTGGATCCCCTGGAAAATCTTCTCCACGTGTCATGGTATAGCTCCGGTGCCCTAAAAATTCCCACTTTTATACACCTACATAGAAGTACCCGGATGTAGCCGCGGACGTAGGCGAAAGCCTTCTAGTACCCGGATGTAGGCGCAGACGTGAGCGAAATTCTAGCACCCGTCCAATGGTTCTTTTATCGATCGCTCATTGGCTCTTTTTCTCGACCGCTGATTGGTCCAAATGCCCATCCTTTCCAGGTTAATTTACAATCCCCTTTTTGGGTTCAAGCTTTGTACATCGATGCCGCAACATTGTTGCCGAACCTTGCCGAAAGGGAGACCTTTGACCTGGATGTGACCTTTGACCTTTTGGCCCGACATTCATCCGCGCACTTCCGGTGATGCCGCGCACTTCCGGATAACCCGCGCGCGCGCGCGCTGCGGCCGCATAACCCGCGCGCGCTGCGACCGGGGCGGGGCGGGCCGGGCCGGGGCCGGGAGAAAACCCGGATGTTGAACATCCGGACCCTACGTCTAAGGGGAACATTGGAACTCTTCTGTGTTCGAAGGTAGTTTTAGTGAAACCCGGAAGTGACGTCTGTGCGCAGAACCCACTTCACCACCACCCAACCCCAACCAGGGACCCTAGTGGTGGGTCACACACACACGCTCCCACGCATCCCCCAACATTGCTGCTTTCTATACTACGACCAGACTGCGCATGCGCAGACCCTTGAACACGGACGAAATTTGAGTCCAATCGGATGCGGCTTCACGAGAGCTTCAACATAAGACCTCATACGACTCCATCGGACCCATAGTGACCCATGTCGGCGCCAAAATGTCTATTTCCATACACTTTCTCTACTGCGCATGCGCAGAATGACGTCAGTTCCACGTCACACCCACCCCGTCGGATACTCCCTCACGTATGCATTACATTGATACCTCACTCGACCCCATCAGACCATTAGGGGCCTACCTAAACCCCAACACGTCTATTTCTATACTACGGCCAGACTGCGCATGCGCAGACTATTGACAACGAACGACACACTAGCCCAGGCGGATGCTCCCTCACGAGAGCTTCACACTGATACCTCATACGACACCATAGGATCATTAGGGGGCTCACCTAATCCCTAACACGTCTATTTCCACACCCTTTTCCCAGAATTCCGTCTGCGCATGCGCAGAATGTCGACAACGGCCGAGACCCTAGTCCAATCGGATGCCCCCTCACATAAGCTTCACATTGATACCTCACTCAACTCCATCGGCCCATTAGTGGTTCACCTACATCCCAAAACGTCTATTTTCCTACCCTTTCTCTATTGCGCATGCGCAGAATGACGATATTGCGATCCCACATCCACCCAGTGGGATGCCCCCTCACATAGGCTTCACATTGATACCTCACTCGACCCCATCGGTCCATTAGGGACCCACCTAGACCCCAAAACGTCTATTTCCATACCCTTGGTCTACCGCGCATGCGCAGAATGACGATATTTCAACCCCACACCCAGCCCGTCGGATGCGCCTTCACGAATGCTTCACATTGATACCTCATACGACTCCATCGACCCACTAGTGGCTCCCCTAGACCCCAAAACGTCTATTTCCATACCCTTGGTCTACCGCGCATGCGCAGAATGACGATATTTCAACACCACACCCATCCCATTGGATACCCCTTCACGAATGCTTCACATTGATACCTCATACGACCCAATCGGTACACTAGGGACCCCTCTCGCCCCCTTTGGGGGTCTCCGTGTCTCTTCGGTTATCTCCGTGACATCTTCGCAACATTGTAGCGAACGTGCAACAATGTTGCAATTCGGGGAGCCAGGTGTTCGGCACGTGACAACCCCAAGCAGACGACAGCGAAATTCTGGCGGGAAATGCAACATTGTAGCGAACGTGCAACAATGTTGCAATTCGGGGAGCCGGGTGTTCGGCACGTGACAACCCCAAGCAGACGACAGCGAAATTCTGGCAGGAAAAACCCCATCCGAAGTGAACGACACGGAGGTGAACGACATTGTGGAAAAATCCCACAGACAGGTCAGTACATATCCTATCATGTTCACAGGTCACGCTCCATTCACCCAGACCGGAAGTGACGTCATACGGCACTGGTGGCGCCCCCTGGCGGAAAAAGGGGAGCCAAGAGTTACCTCCCTGGAAAATGCGAGTCGAAATCAACTTACACTACTACTAATGTACCTGTTGTTGTTGTTGTTGTTGTCACTGACCCCGCCAAAAGTTGGTGCATCTTCAGATCCAGTCTTCGGCTTTGACTTGTACACCGATTGTGTTTTCCTTTTAGAAGGCGGTCTTGATGCAAACACTGAACTTGATGGTCTTTTTGGCATAATCGATCTCACAAGATAGAAGGTATTAAGACCATAGTCCAGTCGGCCATAGTGGCTGTCTGAGAAATGGTAAAGTCAGAATATCAATTTCCCATGTGAGTATGAAATACTACAACAAAACTTGACAGCATTTTTTGCCCATGTCAAAGAAGAATTAAATGACAAGCAATGTATTACCTTAATACCATGAAATCACATCCAGCATTCAAACTGTGATTGAAAATCAAAAATGTATAATGTAAACTCACCAGTAGTTTGTAAATGTTCCCTACATGCATACCTCTCCATGTGTATCTTCTGATCAGGTAAACTAACCCTGCAGCATTTCCTTCCCTGAAAACCCAGGGTACACCACAACATGCATGTGTGTCAAGACAGACAGCTGCTAGCATACACATGTACATGTAGTGCAGAGGTGAGACTGGTCAGTTTATGGCAGAGAAACAGGTAACCGGTCATCCAGTTTCATGTAGCTGTAAATGGAGAATGCCCATCCAGTGGACATTGAAGCTGAAATAACTTCATGCATGTTCTATTCAATTCAAGACTTGGGTCCCTGCTTCTATCTGGCATAGCATGTACATGTATAACATGGAGCAGGTCTTTGTGGGCGACTGTTTGAAGCTAAGGTCCTTGCAGATTAGATAGGAAGAACATGTAATTCATTTATTAAAAGAGTAAAACTGGGTAACTTCTATTATACATGATAATGAATAACAATAAATGCATATCTGATTATTTACAAATTGTTTATTTCTGTTCTGTTGATATAAGCAATCACTGGTAATTCCTATTTACTCTGCAAAGGCCTTTGATTTTAGCTGTACAGATAGCATGCCACTTTCACCAGGGGAACATCTATGAATTTCTGGAGATTTACAAGGCACATTTCAAGGTTTTTCAATCACTCACCATACGCAGCCTCTCTTTTCGAAATTAAAAATCCTGCCTCTAACTAAACTTCACCTATATGTTTCCCTAGGTTTTGTACATACTTTTATGTATCACCCTGAAAGTATAAAGAAACGCCTTAAAAATTATTTTACAAGACTTTCTGCTGTGCATCGATATCAAACAAGGAACCAGCAAATTAATCTTTACAGACCCTTCTATAAGTCAAATCTTTCTTTCCATACCTTGAGAGTAGCAGGACCACGGGAATGGAACAAAAGTAGTATATAGCATGCTTTTCGAGCAAACTTTCACGCGGATGTAGTGACGTCACGGGGAGGCTTTGAGGAGGAACTAGTAGCGCCATCTGTACACTCTGGACGCAAGGGAGACAACTCGATCTGCCAGAGTTTGGCCGCCATCTTGAATTTTGTGGAAAAGGGGATGTATTCCTCCGCGGTGATGCGGTCTGGCGGTGATGCGGTCGCGGCAGAAAGCTTCCGCGGAGAAAAAGTAGTCCCTAGACTGGAAATACGTTGCATGGTCCGATTGGGTCGAGTGAGGTATCAAAGTGAACCATTCGTGAAGGGGCATCTGATGGGCTGGGTGTGGGGTTGAGATATCGGCATTCTGCGCATGCGCGGTGGCCAAAGGGTATGAAAATAGACGTTTTGGAGCTAGGGGAGCCCCTAATGGGCCTATTGTGTCGAGTGAGGTATCAAAGTGAAGCATTCGTGAAGGGGCATCTGATGCGCTGGGTGTGGGGTTGAAATATCGGCATTCTGCGCATGCGCGGTGGCCAAAGGGTTTGAAAATAGACGTTTTGGAGCTAGGGGAGCCCCTAATGGGCCGATGGAGTTGTATGAGGTATCCATGTGAAGCCTATGTGAAGGGTCATCCAGTCATGGAAAAAAATACGGAACACGGACTTTATCCTAAATTACGGGAAAATGCCTATATGGGGGTTTAGGACCATCCTGGGAAACCTACTTCTAGACATTTGCGGTATGGTTGTTTGGATTTGTTTTCTTAGTCTCGTCAAGACAAACATGATAGGAAGTGTCGCGGAGCGAATCGTTGAAATTTTTGAAAAAAGTTCAGGGAGACCCATATAGTCCCATACTGGGGGTATAGGACCAATGGTTGTCCCACTGGGAAACCTACTTCTATACATTTGGGGTATGGTTGTTTGGATTTGTTTTCTTAGTCTCGTCAAGACAAACATGTTAGGAAGTGTCGCGGAGCGAATCGGTGAAATTTTTGAAAAAAGTCACCGAGACCCATATAGACCCATACAGTCCCATACTGGGGGTATAGGACCAATGTTTGTCCCACTGGGAAACCTACTTCTCGACATTTGCGGTATGGTTGTTTGGATTTGTTTTTCACGTCTCGTCAAGACAAACATGATAGGAAGTGTCCCGGAGCGAAACGGTGAAATTTTTGAGAAAAGTCACCGAGGCCTGGGTAGGCCCATAGGGCTATACTGCATGGCTATGGGTGTATAGGTCCATACGGGGTGGACGTTTTGGAGTCTAGGTGGGCCACTAATGGTCCGATGGCGTCGAGTGAGGTCTTATTTTGAAGCTCTCATGCAGGAGCACTTGACTACACTAATGGTTCGCACGTTGTCAATATTCTGCGCATGCGCAGCCTGGCCGTAGTATAGAAAGCAGACATTTTTGGGTGTGTTTGGGTTAGAGATGGGCTATTCACGGTTCGAATGGGTCGTGTGAGGTATCAAAATGAAGCATTCGTGAAGGGGCATCTGATGGGCTGGGTGTGGGGTTGAAATATCGGCATTCTGCGCATGCGCGGTGGCCCAAGGGTATGGAAATAGACGTTTTGTCGAGCCTCATTGACCTTTGACCTCGGCCAAACCACTTTTAATCGGAAGGGGTGCAAGGTTGGTCAAAGGTCAACCGGTGCACTACCCAATGTAGGTTCTACTGAAATGGACTTGACCTTTGACCTCAGAAATTTGCATATGACGTCACTTGCGGTTGGGGTGAATGAGGCGTGACCTTTGGACATGTCTAGACGTGTCTGTGTTTGTCATGTACTGGGGTTTTTCCCCACAATGGCGGCTAACCCGCCATGTTGGAACATGACGGCTAATGGTGGCTAATCCGCCATGTTGGAACATGGCGGCTAATGGCGGCTAATCCGCCATGTTGCCATCCGGGGTGTTCCTCGGCCCGGCCCGCCCCGGCCGCAGCGCGCGCGCGCGGGTTCTCCGGCCGCAGCGCGCGCGGGTTATCTGGAAGTGCGCGGCATCACCGGCAGTGGGCGGATGCATGTTGGGTCAAAAGGTCAAAGGTCACATCCAGGTCAAAAGGATAATAAACTTAATCTATACGTGTTGGACGAGTCTTCATTCACCGTCTTCCTTTACACGCACCTCAATGAAATGCCCGCTCCAAACCTAGACCAAAACACGTACTTGGTCTGTGGGCTGATTTCATTGGCTCTCTATTTTACTATAGTGCTCTTGCATTCTAACATTGATGGGTTACATTTTGGCCCCATCCTACACCACTGATTTCAGTTTGACTGAATCTCCACATTGGGCATTTATGCATTATGAATAAAACACGCAAGACAGGGTTTTTTGGTGCGCCCGTATCAGTCGGATTTTGATGGGGATCTTGTTCAAGAGGTATCGGTCTTGCATGAACATGTCTGCGTGCAGTCGACCTATGAGATCCACCGAGACGTCGTTCGCGGTCAAAGCCTTCCGTTTGCTATATCCCGTATTGTCGTTCTCTGCGCCCATGTGCTCGGCTCTGTCCTGGTAGAATAAAGCGGCTGTCAGTTGAAATTTTTTAGCCTCTCGTCCATGCGACAACAGCGTCTCGATGTAGGCTCGATAGGGGTACGTGTTGGTCGAGTCACTGATGAGTTTGTCGCTGAGAAATATATCCACCTGTTGAAACATCGTGTGCAGCCAGAGATTCGTCGGGCCCACCGTTGCTTGATCGGCGATTCTGGTGCCATCTCCATTGACGATCTTGGCTTTCACATACAAGAATGTATGGGCTAAATCCACATAGGCCGTATCCGCATTACTGATGGTGAACTCGATGGGCCCTGTTGCGTTGATGCTGGACAGCGGGAGATGCTCCACCCATAATCCTTGTTCGGCACTGGTCTGTGTGGGCGGGACGGTCCACAAATCAAATTCACTGTTGGTGGAGGGGCAGGACTCGGCGTGGATCAAGGACATGTTTTAAGAAAAGATATCCCGGGTCTTCGATGTGCGTCGTCGCTGGGTCGGTCGTCGACTGGTGCGTGGTCTCGGTGGGGCAGGTCTTTTATTCTCTACGGTGCGTTGTGCTTTGGCCACCAAGACGCCCCCCGCTTCTTTGGCCCGCCGTTTCAAGGCTTCTTTGGGTGCCGTACCCCCCAAGACATCACCGGCCACTTGCAGTCCACTGCGTACCGCTTGTTTGCCGGTTGCTTTCACCCCACGCGTCACCAAGGGCAGGAACGTTTTGACGATGCTCCCGAGTATGTTCCCCAGTCCATGTCCACGTTGCATGCGTGCACCACTAAACACCGGAAAGCCACCCCCCGGCCTGTTGGGCATAATAGTCCATATAGCTGCGTGCATCGCACTCGTAAGGCACCTTCATTATACAAAGTGGGGAGCACGTGCTTGTCGAAAATGAAGTGTCACCGCCACTTTCCCGCGTTCGAATGCCACCGGTCGTCCCGTGTCATCTCTTATATCCACCGATCGTGTTGATGTGGGTTTGTCGTACGGGCAGGTAGAGCATGTGGCTGAAACTGTGGGTGACTTGATCTCCATACAACTTTTTAATGGGCACCACCCGTAACAGAGGTGTGTTGATATCGCCCACGATGTGGTTGTCCACCACGTCCGAGTAGACGAGAAGTCCGTACATAC
>JAVTVY010007191.1:0-49620 GCA_036873755.1 Hanleya hanleyi
CTCATACGGTTACCATTGGCGCATATTGGCACATGCATAATCAATTGGGAAAGCAAGCGTCACCACTTGTTGAGGGTCATTTTCTTAATAAAGGCCTTGATATAAGACAAGTTTAACCTTATAACTTCTCAATTCATAGTTACAACTTTCCGCTGCCCGAAGACAAAATTATATATGTGTAAGAATTAATTTTTTGCTCTGCTGGATCGTCAGAATATTCAAATACTGACTGTGTGTGGAGTTGTTTGTGTGCAATTCTATTGACGAATTATAATAAAATAAGGGATTATGTGCGTTTGGGGTTCGCTGTCTTTATTTCACTTTAAAGTCCAAAATGATGAAGATGGGAGAAAAAGGAAAAAATGAAGAATTTTTTTTTGCGGATTTGGGGATTCGAACCAAAATGTTGGTTTTCTTTTAATCTGTAGTCCGTCACTGTAACCATCCGGCCAAGCAGCTGTTACAATTATCAAAATGAGGAATCATGTACCGAATGGCGGTGAACTACACCCTTTCAGAGCATTACAAGCGTTTTGACATATTTCAATATCATGAAAATATGACACCTTTAACCAAAACGATTCTTCAGTATCATTTTGGATCAAACCCACCGCATTTCGGTATGCAAGACTCGTTTTGGTTAAAGGTGTCATATTTTATATATGAATGGAATTCCCTTCAAGAATATCGCCAAAAATTGCAAAAACGAACAAATGCTTATTTTCTAATACTCATAATATTATTTTGTCAAATCTCTTGTCAGTGAAAACAGAATATGAAAATTCAGTATTTTCTCTCTCAAGCTAATAACTTTTAAAGTAAACGAGACGAAATTATATTTTCGGTTTATAAATGCAACACACTAAGGAAAAAAATACGGTCAAACCGAACACCTCCTTTGAGAAAGATCAATGCAGTAAAAGTTTCATGGGGAAATCCAAGATGGCCACCTGGTGGCCATATTGGATTTTCGAATCAAATCACAAAAGGTATCTTGTACAACTAGACCCCAAGGGGAACCTGTGTACCAAATTTGAGAAAGATCCATGAAGTACTTCCTGAGATATCACGATAACAAAGTTTCATAGGGAAATCCAAGATGGCCATCTAGTGGCCATATTAGATTTTCGAATCGAACCAAAAAGGTATCTTGTACAACTAGACTCCAAGGGGAACCTGTGTACCAAATTTGAGAAAGATCCATGAAGTAGTTCCTAGAAGTAGTTTCAAATTTATTAGAATGAAAACCCGAGGGGTTCAAGTCCCCCGACGTTGAAACAACTGATTTGACTTGGAACCGTAACTTTCATTACCCAGCATGCAGAGCAATCCCAAGTGAGATCCAGGTACCCACAATTATCGAATTTGTCCTAATCCGGCCAGGATTTCATTAGATATTGTATGAAAACAAAATTTCAACTTGGCCCGCAGGTGGCGACACCTATAGGCAGCTCAGCACGAAAAAGAATCCCAAGCAAAATCTTGAGGCGAAGTACACTCATACGAAATTTAAAAAGAATCCATTCAGTTTTTCAGGAGTTATTGTTTGGAAACTAAGTCTGACAGATGCAAAATTTTAACTTGGCCCTCAGGTGGCACCACCATGGACAGATTGGCCTGAAAAACAATCCCAAGCAAGATTTTGAGGTGAGGTACCCACATACAAAATTTGAGAAGAAACCATTCTGTTTTTCTAAAGTTATTGTCTGGAAACGAAACTTTAACTTTGGCCCCCAAGTGGTGCCACCTAAAGGCGAATCGGTGCAAAACAATCCCAAGCGAGATATTGAGGCTAGGTACCCGTACACCAAATTTGAAAAGAATCCGTTCAGTTTTTCAAAAGTTATAGTCCTGAATTTTTTTTTTAACTTTGCCCCAGGTGGCGCCACCTATAGGTGCATCGGCACGAAAAACTATCCCAAGTGAGATCTTTAGGCGAGGTACTCCCACACCAAATTTGAAAAGAATCCGTTCAGTTTTTCTAAAGTTATTGTCCGGAAACGAAATTTTAACTTTGCCCCTAGGTGGCGCCACCTACAGGCGGATCGGTCCGAAAAACAATGCCAAGCGAGATCTTAAGGCGAGATACACACACACCAAATTTAACAAGAGCCCAAGGGGCTTCAATATACGCCCGTATATCTGGAATTATATTGGTCCAAATTTCAAGGTTGTTTAATAGCCTTGATTCCAATTGGTAGCTAGCAAAATCCAGAGAAAGGTCTACAATTTTGTGCTTCTGAGAATGTAACATATATCACATCTAAAATTGAATGATAAACTAAAATGAGCTTAACTCTTGGAAACTAGTTGACCTTGGAGCAAGAACCGAGAGCTCACATATCCCACACTGAAATCGACAATAGTCCAATACAAGAAAATAGTAGTTTTCCTGCAAATGCATTTCTTTCAGATGAGAGAATTTTTCATGAAGGAAGAAGAAAGGGATGAAGTAAACCACATTCTTGAGTTGACAACAGGTATGAAGTTCATAAAGGACCCCTCTCCCCGTTAAATTAGTAAAAGTATGGTTTTTATTTCACAACAGTTTAACTAAATGTAGCTGTTTCAAACAGGGCAGGCAACTCCACAGGACAAATGCCATATACATGTAGGGGAGAGAACTCTGAATATTCCAACCTAACACATATAGTCAGCTAAACATGATTCAGTTTTGGGGGACTGTGACCTTGACCTTTGACAAATTGATGTATGGCTCTTCTTCGCCATGCGAGTAAGGTATTTGATACCATTCCATACCATGAAACTAGAGATATCGTATGGACAACAAATGTTAATGGATGGATGGACAGAACGCAACATCGCATTACATGACCTCATCTTCGATAGGCATATGAAAAAATGTGACAATGATATCTGATTTTGGAGTCAGTGATCTTGACCTTTGACCTTGACCTAAATTTTGGTACACGACATCTTCCCGTCAATATATCAATGGACACAAAAAAATCATGATTTTTATGAATTTCATGATTTTGGGGGTCACAGTGACCTTGACATTCGGCCTTGACCTACACTTTCGTACGTGGCACATCATGTCCCCCTAACAAAAACATGAGATTGATCTAATCAAAACCCCTCGGCTTTCCCCAAGTGATTGAGACCCATGTGTAGTATGAATTGTGGAAGAGATAGTTCTATGTGGGATGATCAAGATATACTGGTACTTAGTTACATTCAGGCATATAGGACAGAAATAGAAAAATTATATATCTGTAAAGGGGCACAACTCTGTAAAATATGGGTCGAGGGGAGCCACTTTCGATAGGTGTCTGACTTAGCACTCTGTAAAATAAGAACCGAGACAAATAAGCTGTACCGAACACAGATCTACAGATATAGCTTGTACATTCAGCTACAGATAACAAAATCGAAGATTATTACATCCGAAAGGGGCATAACTCCATAACCCGAGGTGAGTAATCCTTTGGCTTGTAGAATACAGCAATATAAATAAGTTTCCAAAATATAGTAGCTATACCGAACACAGTTTCGCAGATATAGTTGGTTACATTCAGGCATATAGGTCAGAAATAGAAATTAATATATCAGTAAAGGGACATAACTCTGTAAAGTATGGGCCGAGGGGAGTCACTTTCGATAGGCGTCGGACTTAGCACTCTGTGAAATAAGAACCGAGACGAATAAGCTGTACCAAACACGGATCTTCAGATATAACTTGTACATTCAATTATAGATAACAAAATCGGAGATTATTACATCCGAAAGGGGCATAACTCCATGAGCCGAGGCGAGTAATCCTTTGTTGGCTGGTAGAATACAGCAATATAAATAAGTTTCCAAAATATAGTAGCTACCAAACACAGTTCTGCAGATATAGTCGGTTACATTCAGGCATGTAGGATAGAAATAAAAATTAATATATCTGTAAAGGGGCATAACTCTGTAAAATATGGGCCGAGGAGAGCCACTTTCGATAGGCGTCTGACTTAGCACTCTGGGAAATAAGAACCGAGACGAATAAGCTGTACCGAACACGGATCTGCAGAAATAACTTGTACATTCAGCTACAAATAACAAAATCGGAGATTATTACATCCGAAAAGGGCATAACTCCATGAGCCGAGGCGAGTAATCCTCTGTTGGCTGGTAGAATACAGCAATATAAATAAGTTTCCAAAATATAGTAGCTACCGAACACAGTTCTGCAGATATAGCTGGTTACATTCAGGCATATAGGACAGAAATAGAAATTAATATATCTGTAAAGAGGCAGAACTCTGTAAAATATGGACCGAGCGGAGCCACTTTCGATAGGCGTCTGGCTTAGCACTAGATAAGTAAGTGTTGAAAATTTGGTGGTTGGGTCTCAAGCGGTTTTGCCTAAAATGCGGTAACGGACGGACGGACGTACGGACAGACGGACGGACGGACGGACGTACATGGCGACGACAATACCCCGAGGCCAAAATGGCCGAGAGGTAAAAAAGTACTTTTCAAAGATTTCTCGATTCTGGAGTCACAGTGACCTTGACCTAAATTTTGGTACATGACAAACCCCGTAATTTCTCAATGGACACAAAAATCATGATTTTTAACAATTTCCTGGTTTTGGGGTCACAGTGACCTTTGACCTTGACCTAATTTTTGGTATGCGAACTTCATTTCGGTATGCGAACTTCATTTCCCCCTATTGAATCCACTCACCAAAAATTAGTAGTTTTTAATGATTTCCTGAGTTTTAAGTCACACTGACCTTTGACCTTGATTCTGGTGTAACAGTGATCTGGACTATTGATCTGGATCTAAATTTTGGTACATGACAAAATGGCTACCCGTATTTTCTCAATGGACTCAAGAAATCATGATTTTCAATAATTTCATGATTTTAGGTCAGTGACCTTGACCTTTGACCTTGACCTACATTTTGATATGTGACACATCGTGCCCCCTTATGTATCTACTGACACAAAGAAATGTTATTTTTAATAATTTCCTAATTTTGGGGTCACAGTGACCTTTGACCTTCACCTATATTTTGGTATGGGACACTTCATTTCCCCCTATTGAATCCACTCACAAAAAAATAGAAATTTTTAAAGATTTCCTGATTTTTCGGTCACACTGACCTTTGACCTCTGACCTACATTTGGTATGCAACACATCGTTCCCCCCTAGGGCATCCACTCACCAAAAATTAGAGCTGTAGATAGAAAACGGTCAATGATTTTAGGCAACAGTGACCTTTGACCTCTGACCTCGACCTCATTTTTGGTACGCGACACATCGTCTCCACCTAGCGTATACACTCACAAAAAATTGCAACTGTGGATAGAAAACGATCACAGATATAGACCGGACACTTCAGTGATTTCCTGTTTTTTAGGCCAGTGACCTTTGACCTCTGACCTTGACCTTCATTTTGGTTCGCGACACATCGTCTCCCCATAGGGTATCCAGTCACCAAAAATTAGAACTGTAGATAGAAAACTGTCCCAGATATAGACCGGACACGGGAGACGGACGGAAACCGCCATCACATAATACGTCCACCTTTTGGCGGACGTATAAAAAGAATCCGATCAGTTTTTATACCCCCCGTACACGTAGTGTAGGGGCGGTATACTGGTTTCAGCTTGTCCGTCCATCCGTCTGTACGTCCGTCTGTCCGCCCGTCCGTACGTCAGTCCGTCTGTACGTCCGTCCGTCCGTAACATTTGGTTTCCGGAGCATAACTTGACAACCGCTACTTGGATTCCTCTCAAATTGGTATGCAGCTACCATAACACGAGACCTCGCTTGGGATTGCATTTGGCGCATGTGCGTCTACAGGTGGTGCCACCTAGGGTCAAAACTTTCTCATTGGCCCGTAACATTTCGTTTCCGGAGCATAACATGACAACAGCTACTTGGATTCCTCTCAAATTTGGTATGCAGCTACCATACCATGAGACCTTGCATGGGATTGCGTTTGGCGCATGTGAGTCTACAGGTGGCGCCCTCCGTCCATCCGTACCAACGTCCGTCCGTCCGTAACATTTGGTTTCCGGAGCATAACTTGAGAACCGTTACTTGGATTACTCTCAAATTTGGTATGCAGCTACTATACCATGAGACCTCTCTTGGGATTGCGTTTGGCGCATGTGCGTCCACAGGTGGCGCCACCTATGGTCAAAACTTTCTCATCGGCCCGTAACATTTCGTTTCCGGAGCATAACTTAACAACCGCTACTTGGATTCCTTTCAAATTTGGTATGCAGCTACCATACCATGAGACCTTGCATGGGATTGCTTTTGGAGCATGTGAGTCTACAGGTGGCGCCACCTAGGGTCAAAACTTTCTCGTCGGTCCGTAACATTTCGTTTCCGGAGCATAACTTGACAACAGCTAATAGGATTCTTCTCAAATTTTGTATCTAGCTACCATACCATGAGACCTTGCTTGGGATTGCGTTTTGCGCGTTTATGTCTACAGGTGTCGCCACCTAGGGTCAAAGCTTTCTCGTCGGTCTGTAACATTTGGTTTTCTGGAGTATAACTTGACAACCACTACTTGGATTCCTCTCAAATTTGGTATGCAGCTACCATACCATGAGACCTCACTTGGGATTGCGTTTGGCGCTCCAGAGGGTGAGAACATTGTTTATAAATGTTTAATTTTCAGAACAATCCATCAAACTCCTCTGTGTATCATCACGACACATGCGTAGACAATGTGTTAACCGCAGTCGCGATCGAGCGAGGTCCCATTACTAATTACATACCGTGCCGCCACCAAACGCAATCTAAGTGAACTTACCTGTAAACAACTATAACATGTATAGTTATATTCTGCTACAAACATTCGTTAATTTCTATCAAATGTGCATTCGGGGGGTATCTTGTAAGCATGCTTACTGATCATTTCCACCACCACCCGATCCAATCTCATTCAACTTACTTGTGAAATGTTAACCACCAACATGTATCTATGCCTTACGGGGGGTATCTTGTAAGCAGCCTTACTGATCATTTTCAACAAATGTGTGCATCCCTCAGACTATGCTCTAGTTTGAAAGTTATTGTCCGGAAACGAAATTTTAGCTTTGCCCCCAGGTGGCGCCACCTATAGGCGGATCGGTGCGAAAAACAATCCCAAGCGAGATCTTGGGGCGAGGTACCCACACACCAAATTTGAAAAGAATCCGTTCAGTTTTTCATAAGTTATTGTCTGCAAGCAATATTTTAAATTTGCCCCCAGGTGGCGCCACCTATAGGCGGATTGGTGCGAAAAAACAATCCCAAGCGAGATCTTGAGGCGGGGTAACCACAACCTAAATTTGAAAAGAATCTGTTCAGTTTTTCAGAAGTTATTGTCCGGAAACAAAGTCGCACGGACGGACCGCAATACTATAGTCCCCCTTTAGCCCTTCGGTCGTCGGGGGACAATCACTGATTGAATTTTGTTAGGAGGATTGAATTACGAGAGAGATTACCAACACCAAAGATCTTGCAAGCTACACTTTTTTGCTATCAGCATGCGATATGACAACTTTGAATGGAAGTGTTTGGTGGTATAGCCCTGTTTTACAAGTTCTACAATGTCTTGTGGCATTGATTAAAATAGACACACTGGACACAGGATCTAACAAATGCTACTACTCCGCCATAAGCCATGTATGCATGTCTCACTGGAATATTGATGTCCAGAAAGCGATAGTTTACGATGTCAATATTGTAATCATCCCTTTTGTCGTACAGTCGATGAAAGAGAAGGCCCACTTCAATTTTGTAGAGTTATAAATCTAAATATGATGTGCCATTAAGGCTATCTGTTGCTTCCTTTAAATCCAAAACTTTCTCGGTTGCAGGTCTTTATTACATATATTTCCATTACAGATTTTGCAAAAATATCAAGTCTGTTTTCCAATGTACCCTCTGCTATATGTACAATGTAAATTTCGCAAAGAAAAGCCACACTTCATGGTATTAAACCATGAATAACACTTGGCCATGCATGTATATCATCTGTAAATAACAATTTATGCTTGGATGTACATGAAAGTGTACATGTAAATACATGAGAATACTAGTATCATATTCACCCAATGCATTTTTCCCCAAAATATTGACTACAAAAATAAATAAATAAATTTACCCAAGGCAGTAATGACTACAAATACAAAATATCACAGACGTAAAAATGTAATTTTGTTTCAGCAGTTTCTACCCTGCAAAAGGAAATGCATGTCAAAGTGGAATAACAATTTAAAGATGTAAATCAGCCTCAAACTCGACAAATTTTACAAACTCGCCTGCGCTTTTATCAGCAGGCAGAATGCTAACGCTTTTATATTTGACGGCAGTGAGGTTGCTATATCATACAGCACTATAATCTGAGATGTGTGTGTTCTCTATGTACTCCTAAACTACTGGATGGAATAAATTGAAATCGGTGGTCACACTTGGGGTTTATTCTGGAGGGTTTTGTGTCAGATCCCACATTAAGTAGCTAGCCATCATCCAAATTGGGTTTTCCAATGGGGGCATCATTGATGGCAATTAGAATGGGTTTTTACCCCTTGGACAATTTTGCTCGATATCTCACGAAAGACCTATTTGACCTATTTTGTAAATGTCATGTTCTATACATCAAGTCTAAGACCAGAAATCTATTGGAGATGACTGACCTTGATCTATTTGATCTACCTGGAAAGATCAAATTACTTGATTGCAGTATGAAGAGCTACATGGAAGAGTATATTTAGAGCTAGGTAGTTGGTCATGCTCTACCAACAAAACCTCGGCGCAAAATATTTTCTCATCAATTAAGGCCTTGACAAAATCCTATGCATTTCTTGTATGAGAGAACAACCATCAAACCTACTGGATCACATTTTTGTTAACCTAGTTGTCAAAGTTCTGAAAGTACATGCAATACATGTTTGCTGAGTGTGGACAATAACTGATAGCCGAGGGGTATTGGGGCCCATTAGGCTATTTCCTGCAAATGTCTTTGTTTTCTTCCTGCAGTAAGCTTGGTTGTTAGGTCTTCACATAGAACCAAAGAGAAATGACTCAAATGGTTAGTGGATTAGAATGCGAGGAACTATATTCTTACTAGCCAGTCCATTATCTTACATAGGGTGGCTGCATACTTCAGTAGACTATATGGCTGAAATAAGTCTCTAATGTCGATCGCTGTGTATTCAATGTGTAGGTCATATGGAATGCATCTCTAATACAAGGAATGGAAGAATATTATGTCAGTGACATTGATACTGTCTGCACTCACTCACTCGCCAGTTTGCTATGTGTTGTAAGCAGACATGAAAATGTTACTGTGTAACATTTGAGTGACGTGAGATCATGTCGTGGCTCATGCTTACGGTTCAGTATAGTGACAGGATACGTAGGCAGAACTCACCCCACATATACGCTTGCCAACACACAATGTGTAAACAGGAGCTCATGGGGCATATATGCCTGCATAGTGGTCAGATTTAATATTTCCTATCCCATATTATATTTTGTTATGGATTTGCAAATATATGCATAATTTTGGTTCACAATGATAGACCCTTGTCCTTGACATTTGACATCAAATCCAGATGCTTTTTGCTTTCTTCCGAGCAGAGTCCATATCCTATTAGTGAACTGAAGTTAATAGATGGATGAGTGGACACATCCAAATCAGTAGGTTTCTTTGTTGCCATCAGTGTGAGGTATACCTGAAATTCTGTCACATTCTGCAGTCCTGTTCTGAAGTTTATAGTGTGGACATCAATATTTTCAACTACGTCCCGATATTCAGGCTGCAGTTTACCTTGACCTTTGCATGACTCTTGAACCTCAAAATCAATAGACTTCTTCTTTGCCGTGCATTTGATGCATACTTCAAAATCAGTCCACATCTCTCAGCTGATGTTATAGCCTGGATTTAACAATTTATGAAAATTTCTAGATTTTTGGGACTGTGACCTTGACCTTAAAATGAATGGGGTTTTCCTTGCCCCATGGGTAAAGCATACCCCATAACCCACACCTTATATAAGGTATATATAGGTATATATAAGGTATAAGTTTGGTACGAAATCACTAGAGATAGAACACGGATGGGCAAAACTCACAATCACATAATACAATCTTGTCTAACAGGTGCATAAAGTTGGTAATATGTGAAAAAAAAAAAAAAAAAAATTGCAAGACCGGAAAACTGAACTAAGCAAAAACAATAAAATAAATTCCGGCATTTTGTCAGTCAATGCCTACATTTCCATGATCTATTTAGTTTGACTGGAACTATCAGTTTCATAACTCATGTATAAATATTACCCTTTAATCTCCACTGAGATATAAAAATATAACAAACCTTCAGTATAAATAAATAAAAGTTATTCTGATAGAGAGTCTCTCAGTTTGAGGCTGCTAGAAATGAGATCATGTGGCAGGGACTTTGACTGTCTAGATTTCAACGATGTACGACTTTTGCCCACATCTCCATCTCCTGCATGGGGATGGCCCACACTATTGATGTCGGCGAGGAGAAATTCATGGATGAGGGCGTTGACCTTCGCGGGCTGTTCAATCATCACCATGTGACTGGCGTCGTCTACCACCTTCAACCTTGCACCATATATCGCCTGAAATGATGAAAACAGAAATCAGCATTACACTCGAGTTCATAGTACGGTACTCCCATCTAGTCAGGGTACACATGGTGAAATTTATTCTGTCAATGGCACTCTGGTCATTAGCATAAACAGTATTTCAAATTTACACTCACTGAAGTTTGGGAGATCATACCTTGTAGGCCAGCTGGGGTTCAGTACTCAAAAATAGAAGATTTGGGAAATGGTATCATGTGGTAAAGGTTTTAAATTGTTTTTACCAGGATAACTTGCCGAAATAATCTAACATAGCAAATTTCTTCTTTGAAGTGGCAGGAACACAACTGGGCTGGGTTGGTTCATCGTGATATAGCTGAAATAATGTTGAAAGCGACGTTAAATTCTATTCACTTCCTCACCCTAACATAGCAAGTTGAAATTCCAAGCCAGATGTGTCGGGTATGGTTGGCGCACAAGAGCGGCATGTACCTCACACGTGATCTGGCATATGAACTTCCATGCTGTGGCTGTTCGGAATTCGGAATTCACTTTCATAAGGAAAACAAAACGCTACTCTTCAATTATTGAAATGAGAAAGACTGGTAAGAGTGATTTCCCCCTCCTTTACCTCCTCCATTTCTTTTTCTTCCTCGTAGCTGACTAGCTTGTCATGTTTGCCATGGATCAGGAGAGCAGACACATTTAACCAGTTGTGGAACACAGGGTCTCCGTCAGGCCAGACCTGTCCATTCATCATGTGACGCAGCACGTATGTCGGTATGTCAAATGCTTTCTCTTTCGGCCCTTGTTGCTTCCCCTCTCTGTGAAAGGCACTTCTGAAGAAAGAGACATGTAATTAATAATTGAGTATTTCAACATCGTACTTTGTCCTAGTTTATGGGTTTGTCCATTTGCACTGATCCAGGGAACCCTCAATGTACATTCGGTTCCAAATCGGCCTTGCTGAGTGTCCCTACTTCAGTCTGCATTCTGTTACATGTAGGCCCTGTTAGGTTAATACTCCATGTAAGGATCACGAGACAATGCATACAATAGCCAAGTCTGGGGACAAAAATATGTCTAGACGTGAGCATTTTCAGCTGCATAAACAGTCAGACAATAGCTTCCAACATGAAGTATTGAACCCCTATTATGCAAAAATACCTTTTCCAATCAAATGATTCAATTGCATTCGTATGTCAAAAGTCTTGTCATACGCAGTCACCTTTACTGGGGAGAAAATGGAACTTCAGCAGCACTCCATTGCGTGTCTGTCTTTTAGTTTGTCCACACTGCAAGCAGTGAATATTTATGGATTCAGGGAACATTGCGGGATGAATCTCACAAAGTATTGGGCTTTGAGCGTTGAACTTTAGGACATACAACTGTACTGGTATACCACTATATACTGTGAGGGCTGTCTATTTTAACACGTTCGTTAATGTAATGATGATTATATGTATCATAAAACAATAACACGAATAACCACAGAGTAATATGAAATAAGACAAAACCAACAGAAGCAGATGCAGAAGCTGTATATCCATCTTGAGCTATGAACCTAAATGATATACAATTCTTTTGGGTTTAATTGGCTAAAAGTCTCACAAAGTTACTGAAAGACAGACTTACTTTTGAAAGCCACAGTCGAGACAGGGTCTGACACAGACCAGCATGCATCTGGGCAGACTAAACACTCCGGGTTGAGGGGCTAGAGGGGTGGGGCTGCCACCACTTATCAGCACTATCTTGTTCACACGTCTAGACCGACGTCTGGCTAGCACTGATGCAAAGGAACACCTGTAAGACACAATGAAAATCAAGAGGTGAAATGCAAAAGTTTCCATATTTCCCTGTCCTATATTTTCATGGGGCGATTTAGACCCGTAGGGACTAATGGTCCTGTCTTATAGTGAGGAAAAACTTGAGCACAGGTGGTACCGTTGCCAGGGTGACTGGTTGTTTATTTAACTGCTTTAGGCTTTGAAAGGTAGAGCAGAAGAAAAGAGTCCACAAGTTATTCAGCTTCTGCAGATAGTTTGGTCAACTATTTTGGCTAGGTTTTGTACCACCTGGTCTATATTTAGTTAAATATTTAGTTAAATATTTTTTGCTGTTCTTATGTATGTTCAGATGTCATTTTCAAACAGTTTTTCTGCTTTAGAGCACGAATACAAAATGGATACCACTCAGAGGTTGACTTAGAGAGTTTTCCTGGAAGGATGTCACAAGTCGCTGGTTGACAAAAACTTTATTTAGTATACTTAATATATACAGAAAAAAATAGTTTAAGGCATATTTATCATATGTTTGCCATGTTGACAAGAAATTCTAATTTTCTAGGCTCCGATTCTTGCAAAAAATGTATTCACGGTTTGTAACTTGGGGACTTACACACAAACATCCCCTCCACCAGACCCTCTATACTATTTAGATGCAAACACATGCATGACCTAGGCCAACGGCTTGGTTCACTTAGCTGGATAGGGTCAAACTCCAAGTCACCATGTTGAAATAGAAGTGATCTACATGTACCAGTCTGCACAGTAAAACTAGCATTGTCAGAATTTTTAACCTTGCAAACTGGGGTGTACTGGCAGGAGGAGGTTCATCTATATAATATGATGCCATGGGAGGATGTATCCCAGCATAACTCCAGTGAATCTAACCATGAGGATTTTACATTGTATCTCAATACTCATTTTTTGTCATTTAGTCCTGAAGGGTAATATGCTTTCTATAATATGAAAAAAGTAAAATATTTTACAAATATTGGTAACATGCAGAGAAGACATTATTTATCCTTTATCCTATGTTGGTTTCATAATAAATATCTGTCCCATCGGTCACAAGTTATTTTTTAAAAATATATATATGTAAATCCTTGTTGAAAGAATGTGTGAGACTACAAATTGTGTGGCTCTTTGCCATGGGACTGAATATCAAAGAGTTAGTGGAATTATTTCAACAGCCTACTTTACATTTAAATAGCCCCACTTCAGTGCCTAAGGCTCTAGTTATTGTTTGGATACTAATAGAAATATTGACTAATCTACTTGATTTTGTTAAATTGAAGTAAATCGGTTTTATCTGCTAGTTGGTACATCTGACCTTGCTTTGAGAGGTGAGCAGTCACTCATGCTTCAATACCTTACTTCTCACCTAAAATGAGTCCGTCAAAAATTGAGGTCCGATTAATTCATGTTATTGACTTGCCTTAAAAATCTATGGTAATCCCTCCAATTTCTACTACAAAATCAGAGGGAGGTCAAATTGATTAGAACAGGAAGTTAAAAAAAAAAAAAATAGTTTAAAATCAAGGATATAATCCATTATTTCTTCAATATTTGAATGATATTAAAGGGTGATCTAATTTATTAGAACAGCCGATTGAATTTTGTCACCAACTTTTGGAGGTGATTGAATTTTGATAGATCTGTAAGTTAGAACATTCAGCAGAATTCACATTACCAGTGAGGGTGCTAATTTGGACACATCAGAATCCAATGATTTTTCAACTGCAGCTACAACAGATTAGAGTAGTCATAAACTGATATTCATATACTGTTTATGTAGATGAAATTATTTTTATCGCGAAAAATCAGAGGATATTTCAGGTCCCCCCACGGCGCCAAACAAATCAGCCAGTGCTATTGACAATGCATGGAGCACCCTTTGTTGCAAATTCCTCATGCACTTAAATCACCCGTGTACAATGTACATGTAGTGCTACTTGCTGTAGAATTGAATAAGAGGGTCCCCTTGATAAATAAATTACTACGCATCTGGTGTATGTTTGCGCTGAGAAAATTTAATTTAATTCTTCACAGAATTTTGAAGTAAAAAACAGGCAGAAAAAAGTCTAGATGGCTGAAATTTTGAACACTGATGAGTTTTAACTTCCTTCCCAAATGTGAAAACTTGTCCATATCCACGAACGTTGCATGTACAAGGGCACAAAGTGTCCAAAATAGGACTGCGAAACGTAGCTTTCACTTTTCACCTACCCATATGAATGTGCAATGAGAATATTGTGCCTCTTGCAAAACTTATCGAAAATGACTTCCAGATCTTTAGAAATCTCTTCAAAGTGATAGGCCCTTTCGGTATCAGGAGCTTGACTAAACCCATGTCCTATCAAATCTGGGGCCACAATTTCATATCCTAGGGTCGCAAAATAGTCCATCTGTGCGCACCATGTATCCGAGGACCCACCCACTCCATGGATGAAAAACAAAACAGCATTGTTGTCCAGTGGGGATACTGGCTGGTGTATCATAGTAGATCCTTTGGACATGTTGGAGGAGTTGGGAGCATGACCGGACATATCTCGGCTTTTGAACCGGTCCAGCGAGGGGCTAGTGGGCTCGGACGATGTGTTATCCGTGGTTGTATCTGAATCATCTACCTGCTGTTCTGGAATGCTGCTCGTCTTTGGCAAGTGAGGCACGTAATTCGTGGCACTGGCTAAAGACAGCGACACACTGGAGGCAGAGTGTCCTCGGTCAAATGGATCGTCTCGAATATGAGTGGAGTTGTTCTTCACTGTAGGGTTCGGCAATGATTTTCTAACAATATTCCTCGCGTCATTGTCTCTTGTTTCTTTATAATTGATCGAGTTAGGTAAGCAAACATCTGCCGGCTGATCAAATTTGACTCGTCGAGCTGAATCCGTTTTCAAAATTTCCTGCCTTAAATGTTTTTTGGTGCTGGCTGGGTGGCTGTTGTGTTTGGATTGTGAGGCTAGTTGCATTTCCCGGGAGAATTTGTCATCACGAGGCCTGGGATTGAGATGGCACACTTTCAGCACTCTGTTGGGACGGATCTCCAGAATTCTGTACCCAGAATAATCGCCGACCTCGGGAGCTATTCGACGGCTTTCTCTTCTACCACAGCAGCAACACCTCCCACTGTCATTCGTGCTTCTATTTCCCATGGTTCTCCATGGAGAGTAGGCCCTATCACCCTACCCTGGAATGAAAATGAAAGGATAATTGTATTAAGTTTTAATAATAACCAATAATAAACACAGCATGCACTGTTCGTGAGATTCACATTCACATTTTTGAAACAAATGTCCTGTGTATTCCTGTAATTCTAGTATGGAGAACTCATCAAGCTGAAAGCAAAAGCGAAGAAGCTAGGCTCTGGACCATGAATCGATATCTGACTGCTATTTCAGACCTGGACATCAGACTTGTCTGATAAAAATTGCTTAATTATCCTGCTTCTTGTTGAAGCACTAAGTCTATAATCAAATTCTGAGAAAACCATTTTGAATATGCTTATTTCAGACCCTGGTTTTGTAAATATTGAGTCATAATCACGTGACCTTGGCTCGTGCTAAGTACCATAAACCGGGGTAAATAGGGACATGGAAATGAATAGTGACAAAAAATTTAAAAGTTATTCAAAACTGGATTCTCAATTAATGCTAAACATGCTCTACGTTTTCTTTTTTCTCTACATGAAAGAGCCAACATCCATTCATGTTTAACATATAGGGTACCATGGATTAATAAAATCAGTACCTCCTTCAAATAGATGGTGTTTTCCGAACATTGCCTCTACCACTGGAACTACTGAAGGAAATGATCTGGAAGTGCATCAGGAACTAGCCCATAATGTCCTACATGCATGGTTTGAAAGACAATTCAGTTTGACTGGCCAAAACTTTTAACATTTTTTAAAGTATGTTATGTATGTTTTCTTTGAAAGATAAACATGATAAAAGGTAGCTTTAAGGATGTCCGCTGGTGGTAAATCAAAGTAATTAACATTTTGAATAATGTTTGTTGTTACATTCATAATTGTGTAATGAGGAAAAACAAAGAAAAAAATAAAGGTTGGTTTGCATTTTTTAGCTGTAGGCAACGTTAAGTGGACTGACCCATGCTCAATTTGATAACCCAGAAAGCATAGGGAATAGCCCTAGTTTTGCATCTTCATTTTATCCAGCCAATTTCTACGTTCCCACTTCGAACTTCCCTTGATATATCTGGACCCCTTCAATGTTCAAATAACTTATAAATAGACACGAGACGTCACTGACCTCGAAAACATTTAAAATTCGAAATAGGTCGCACAAGAACGTTATTGATTGGCTGACCTAATTAGTGGGTACCATATTAGGAGGAAGGACGCCGCTAATAGAGGATGATGTCACTCAATGTGACTTCACTCGCAATCGATGTGTACGTTCTGATTGGTTCTTCTGTCGTTAGCTGGTGAAATTTACACCTCGGATTTTGAACACTGAAGGGGTCAGATAAATCAAGGCAGGTTCGAAGTGAGAACGTAGAAATTGGCTGGATAAAATGAAGATGTAGTTTTGAAGCATATTCATGAAAAATTCATATAAATAGTATTTAACTTTTTCTTATATTCTAACTGTTTGCAGATAATCACAATGTCTATCAAAATTTAGCAAATTGGATGGATGTTGGTGTGCAAAACTCTCGGCTAGATGGCTTTTAAAGGAAATCCCCATCTCTTAACCTAGGGAAGGGAGATAACCCAATAGAAAAACAAGCAAAATGGTTGCCAAAGTCAAAAACCACCAGCGGACATCCTTAAACCATAACGGGGTATAAAGAAAGGGTGTTTTTTACACCCAATTATTGCATGGAACTCAGAAGGAGATGATGTAAACCTTTTTTTGTTACCTAAATTACCCGGTATACATGTTATATATGAAAATGTTCCTTGGATCATATCTGGCCAGACATTCTCAGGACCCAGTCTATAGTTTACCTTATCTGATGGCCCCCTACCAGGTGGGCATGATATCACTATATATTTCTTTGTTATTTTCTTTTATTGTGCATCTAAAATCTATAATGTTTCTCCGAACTACGGACATTCGGTGATTCGATGGGGTTATGAATACACAATATATCAACAAGAAGTTTGAATCCGGTCGAATGCAAAGGAATGTTCGGACACACTCGTCGCAAGCCTCAATTTACACACTGTTCAGCGGTAAACGTGAGCGGTGATTATATCATGTAACCAACTCTGACGACCAATGAACAGTCAATTTTCTTACAACTGAAATTCAAAATAATACAGAAATATAGAGATAAGATAAGATGTTTATTAAGCCAATCATGGCGCCCAGAAGGACGAACAATCACAAGAACAAGAATCAATGCATTACAAACAAATTCACAAATGATTCACAATTAATTCATTGATCGATTAGCGCCTAGAGTGACACGCAGGCATGTCTAGCTTATTAGGACTAAAAGGAATTTTACTCGCGTGCCACAAAGGCAACTGATTGACAATCCTGGGTTTGGAGATACTTAGATGCACAAGCCCCATTATATGTAGCATGACTGCCCGGTTATTGGACAGGCCCTATTATTGGACACCTAGACCCAGCGGGGCTATTTTCTGGGAATATTACATGACAATTGCAATAAAAATTTAATTTTACAGTTGAGTTACAAAGACATGCTAATAAATTTCTGTTTACTCACGGAATTTGTGCACGTTTAGCCCTTGTGCGGGTCGGAAATAGTGTCACAAATTTGGGTAAAAAATGTGTCAGAAAATTTCCTCCACTTTCTCAGTATTATTCCCGATTGCAGGTTTGATTAAATTCAACAAAATTTAACTGAAAATGTTCCCACAAATATAGAGAATCTTCATTCTGAATCTCAGTGTGCAACGCGACAGGCGTTTGGCAGACGATGTATATTTCTACCCGCCACTCGGTCTAAAAATAGAAGAATACCGGGAGCAGCCAGTTTACGATAGCACGACATGTGGCTCACACTGGCAATAGCATTGATTGACAGCCAAGGATAATGGACACTCCCAAAAACTGCAAAATTTTGGACCGGGTTCAAACTTCGACGCTATTCCAAAACTCATTTGCGGGCTACAGTGCGGATTCATGTTTAAATATTCTTGGAGGTTTACTAAAGACTGTGGGGCAAACAATTTGACAGTAAGTGGATTAGTTTCAAATAAATCCATCACTGAAAAAGTGTCCAATAACTGGGTGCAAACTTGCATTTTCATACCGTGGATGGTACCTGCGTTTCAACTATTCCCAGTCTCTCCCCGTATTTTTTCTTCAATATTTTTTTATGACGATTTATCACTAAAGATGTAGTCCTTTGTCGAGTGTTAATTTCTCGGCCATACGTTGTCGCGTGGCCGACCTGCAGATTCTTATTCATAAAAAGTGTCCAATAACCGGGCAGTCATGCTAACGGCTATATACAGATATATAGACCCAGAGAGAATACGAAAGGGGAAAGCTGTTGCACTCGTGACAATGCTGGCCAGACAATCTGTCAAAAATTATCCGTCATGTGGCTGAAGGGTCATAGGAGGTCTGACCAGTCAAAAACGCAAGGATATGTAAAGTGCCTTCACAGATACAAATTGAACTTTTCAACTTAGTTCATATCGGATGTGATCGGTATGATATTTGGTTACTTCAACTTCAAGTATGGCCCTTAGGGCCAAGTCGCATTCAATTTCGAATTTTATGTTCACAAAGTTGATTTTTAGCTTTAGATGAGAGCTCAAAAAAACAAAACAACAAACAAACAAACAAAAACACACACACACACACAAAAAAACAATCCCACACACATTAATTAATGAAATTCGCAAAATGAAACACATGTATCAGTGTATGGGTCAACGGAAACCTGCACATAATTTGCAGACGAGTAATTATCCATGAACTTTACACGCCGTCCATACACCTCGTGACTTCAAGTCAAGAATAGCTGTCAATACATTTCTTTTTTCAGTACTGGATAGCAAACTGGACATGTCTCAGTTGTTGCCAAACAGCTCACCTTTGAATTCAATGTTTACATATTTTCCACGGCAATGCCCGCTTTCTGTAGCCTCGTTTTCATGCAACCACTTAACAACCAATAAGATCACGATCCGCGTGAAAACATAGTATTGGTAAATTCGACATGAGTAGTTGATTTATTGCAAGGTGATTATCAAAAAAATGTTACCGATTGTATTTTACTTAATTTAGAATATAGCTTATTAGCACAATAGAAAGTATTTAATTACTTTTACAACAAGCACAAAACTTTCGCAAAAGTCGCTCAAAAAGTAGTCCGTAATGCACATATTCCCTGAAAATATTACCCCGGGCTGTTGGAAAATCCAGGATGAACCCACTTCGGGTCCTACTAATCACCATTTGGCGCACGGTTTGAGGATAAAAAATGTCATACGTCTACAGTAACTAATTTTTGGTTTTCTCAAAAACACTGAATTGAACTATGAATTAAGGGATAATGACTTTAGTGTTTTTAATTTCCTGCTTTTGAAGGATCGTGCACACGTTGACTGACTGCACGATTTACATAAAATTAGGAATACATAAATATCAATATGCTGCATACCACGTACAATATTTTAACCAGAAAAACTTGAAGAAAAATGTTTTATTCATTTTTATATCCGACAGTGTGAAACTGTTGTTGCAAATAACCAAAAAAGCTTGGAGAAACCCCCCACCCCCTGTAATATCTGGGACGAGTATATTATAGTATATTTAATATTCGTCCCAGGTAATATCAATCTGAGTTGTACAATCTGCCATGTAACTGAAGCGGGTCTTGTAACTGATTTTCAGGGCATTAACCCTCCCCAAGATGAATTAGTTGAGACGTAATTTCCATCTCACTAAAACAGACCGTGTAACCATTTCTCAAAACTTTAGCCCTCTGACACTCGACTTGAGATGTCCATTTGAGACAGAATTTGAAATGTAAGCGGGGGATGTATGATGATTGTATAACTGTAGGCACTTCTCTAGCATTTCAGATGCGTATATCAATCTTTATTTGCACGACATTTGTAAAATACAAAGTATGGCAGTCCCACGGTTAAGCAAGGACAATGGTCATAGTTATCTATTTAAAAGTACAGAAAATAACCGACATATAGGGCCTAGATTGTTTGGTGTCGATATTTAGATGTACCTTGCCCTTTGCCTGGAAAATTTCAAATGATGTAACCAAAGTGGAGTTACAGGAATCATGCCATTTTATTTTGTCCTCAGATCGTGCACTATATCCTAATTACCGCCACGGCACCACCCGAAGATATTTTGTCACCGCCATTTTTGTTGTTGTTGTTGTTGTTGCTGTTGTTTATCTGTAAATCCACTCTTAACACTGCTTGATGAGTATTTATCACTGGTGCTACAAGAAAAAAAATAACATGGTGCTACATCAACCAAATGCTGTTTGTTCTCTTGTGCTTGAGACACTAGGCGGCGGGCGGTGTTCGATCAATCAATACGTATAGTCTGACTCACTGGTGTGGAATAAGGCAAAGAAAAACATACTTTAGGTACAGAGTAAGACAGGCAAAGACATAGGTACATAGGTACGGTAGGTAGAAATAATAAAATAATATGTACGGTACATTATAAACAAGAGAAACTTGGTCACCATTTCTTTTCCGTCGGATAACTTTTGAACGCCTTTGTGAATCAACTTCAAATTTGTTGTACATATTGCTCCTGTCCAGGAGAAACCACATATTGTTTTCAGCTCTGTCCGAAACTGGATACTTGTATTGTTATTTGCGCTGAAAACTTACTTCACTTTAATCACTTAAAGATGTAATCAGCCTCAAATCTGGGCTGAAATCGATGTCTCTCAAACTCAGCGAAAAGTGACATATGTTACAACAGGTACAAAATGAGACACATTTGACTATAAAATGTCGCTACTTCACACATACGTCACGCAGTGACGTCATTTTCCTCTCCGCGTACAGCACAGGCTCAATGGCGAAACAGAAAACCCGTCGAAGCGGGCAGAGTTTCGGATTTCTCTGAGAAGATATTCTTGCATTCGTTGTATATGGCGATCCCACTCTCATCAAATATAATACATATGATGCTCTGATAATCTTCCCTGCTGAAAAAACGCATAGGGGAGAGTTTACAAAATCCGTCCATTATGAGGCTGATTACATCTTTAATGCATAAATCACTTAAGTTCACGCCGGAATCACCAGTGAAGAGAAAATAATGAATTCTCCCACAGATCTCACCCTGTAGTCTCGCGCATGCACCTTAACACTTCCTCCATCTTCACCTCGCAAGATAGAATAGCTATTGTGATCTAGCTTCGTGAAAATCGAGTTATTTTTGCGTGTCGGATTACCTTACGACGCCTGGTTGTTTACAAGAAACCCATTGGGAAGTATTCTTATATTATTCAAGCGATATGGCCTCAGATATGTTCTGCGTTACTTGTGCTTTGGCGAAACCAATATACGTCCAACACCAGTACGGTGTTATGTATACATGGGACAGTGCCTGTGAAGAGTGCACATAATGGCCCGATGAAATATTCAGTGCCTAACTAGCAGGTTTTTAAAGCAATTGTACTGATGCTTCCTGGGTTCGCTAAGCCTGAGATTTATGTAGTACGATCTCTGTGGCAGCTGGACTCCGGGGGTTTATGCAGAATGTTGATAATAAAAATAAACGATTCACTCCGGCCCTAGTTCCTTCCACTTGATTTCAGATCTAGGTAAATCACTTAAGGCGAAGACCAGACTTGTACAGGTAGAGGAGTGTCGTTGAAGACGTACAGTCAGGTACTAAGACGACCGTCGACACTCGACAACGGAGAGGGAAATCAGAAACCGATCCAGGCTTCATGCAAGTGAGCTACATTTCTCCTGTTGCGCAACAGGAAATTTCTTGTGAACGTGACGAGACCGTGGATACACGGCAGCGTCGCGCTCACTTGGGTTGGGGTTAGCTGGATTATCAGCTTCCGGAAGGTCCCTACTAACAGGGAAATATGGACAGTTGATTAATCCTATAACTTCCGGTTTCTCTGGTGGCTTATACTCCGTCCTTCCCCTGTCGAAACTGTGACTTCGAATCTTCTAAGCCATCAGAGATTAAGGTTCCAACAACAACGACCGGGTATGTATATTGTTCAAATTAATATGCCAAGGCAGACTGACAACCGATCAGCTTTACAAGTAGGCCAAACCTATCAGCATCCAGTTGAGGAAACGGGTCAATTATTGCACAGTGTGACGCAAATACACCGAGAGTATACGAGGTTTTGGACCTGGACAGTTTCGAGCGATGCACGCTCAACTCCCCAGCTCGTGCTTCCTAAGACCCTGCATGCTTGTTCATAGTCCATTACGCTAGCCTGGTACACGACCCTGGTCAGGGCCTAACTTCCGGTTGGTCCTACATCGTCCGATCCAATCCTGGCAGCCACTTTAATGAAAATTAAACAGCAACGTGATGAGATAAATACGATTAGGGAGGCTTTGGGACATCGACTTCCGCTGATAATTCAGCACCGCAAGCAATGTTGACGGGGCCCGTCCCTTCTATGAATCCCTACTGGCAGGAAGCCCGGGAGGAGGTGGAATTGTACATGGATTAGTACGGTGAATCGGAATATAATGAACCCACCATTATTGATCCAGAGGTCAGACCGTATTATGATTTAATATTAAGCATCTATGACCTATATCCCCGGGTACTCTCCAGACGTGCGGAGGGCCTCGGTTCGGAGTCGAGAAGGTAGCTTCCGGTCTTGACTACGGTTCGTTCGCTTCCGCCATCCAGCGCTATTAACTCATTGTGTAAAGAGTTTCAAGGAGTGTTAGCAGAGACGGCTACGTCTGAAGATGAAGCACACAGGTTATTTCATAAAACTCCCTTTCGACCTGCAGGATCTTCTGGAGTGCTTCCGGTACCGAAGCAGATGAGTCGTGCATATAAATGATATGACTCACCATTCAGCTTCCGGGCCGAGGATGTAAAAGAGATTTTTGATACTTGTGTCCATCTGGAACAGACAAAATTCATCCAATGTTTAACATCCCGTTTATTAATAAACAGGCCATGGTACTGGATGAAAACTGCTCGTCAAGGAGTGGCGATTTCCTCACATTTCGACTGGTTCTTAAAAGTAATCAGAGACTCAACGGATTCGTTGGCAATTAGCGCCACTAATCTACAAAAAGTATATGAGGGTATCAACTTGTCGGATTTCCAGAAAATAGCTTCCATAGCGAGTGAAGACTTGATTCATGTAATATAATGTGGGGACATAAGCAGGGGAAAGGGAAATCAAAGCAGTCAAATTCCAAGAAGTGACCACTCGGGCCATACCGGATAGCTGCCGATATGGCGGGAACTCCCGGGAAGTTGCGCTTCCGGTACCTCTCGGTAGGGGCAGGCTTCAGTTGTTTTAGCAGAACTGGACAAAGATTGGGGCGGAAGTATGGGTAATTCGGACAATACGATTACCATTTATCGTTCGACACGCTTCCGCCTCTGACTGCTATTCCCCTCTCGTCTCGCATACCTTTGCGTCGGAAATACATCAGCAATAATAGATCAGCTTTAATGGAGCTTCCGGTACAAGACAAATCCTCCGGATTCTCATCTTCACATTTCAAGTTAAATACCACACTAACGTTCCGTCAGTTACCTTGACCTAATGAATAGGGTAAATTGTTCAAACCGTAAACGCACGTGATGTCATATAGCCAATCAAGATATGAGCTTGCCAACACCGTGCAGTGAGGTTTCGTCCGAAATGCGCCACATTTCCACATGAGGTTCTTCCGGTCCATCCGGTCGTTACTCAAACAGGGAGAGTGGATGACCTCGCCCCCTAAGACTTCTTCGGAAAGGCGCAAGTTGCTGGGAGTGGACTAGCTTCAGCCAAGCCCCCAAAAGACAGATGGCAAAATATAACGAAAATGATCCCAAGATTCATAAAGTTATCTCAAGCCAGGGATTACACTTTTCTGCGATAATCGGTCTCTCGACGTTAACTCAGAACGTAACTCCAAAAGGCCGACTACAGTTACGTCCCTGATGACACATCTAAATCAAAAATGGCATGAAAGGCAGTTGAATCCGTGGATACCAGTCACGCCTCTTGCCAAAAATGCCTCCAATGGTGGCTGGATCCACTCAATCTAATGCCTGGTGTATCTCTACTTCCGTTTCGCCCTGCATATCATCTGTTCACGGACGCATCTATAGAAGGATGAGGGCCCACCTCGAGTCCAAGTCGACATCCGGGTTTTGGATGAACGAGGAACGCTCTTACCATTTAATGGTTTGGGAGTTCATGGCAGTGACACTCGCCATCCACACATGGGTGAGAGATTTGACCGATCAGAACCTGCTGATAGCTATGGACAATACCGCGGTGGTCGCCTATATCTACAAGCGGGGGATGGGGGTGGGAGATCTCCTCAATTACTAAGCCAAGCGGAAATCTTTTTTCGATCTGTGTTGGGAGAACAACATAAAGGTGTTGGCCAGATACATCCACCGGTATCTGAAAGCCTTAGTGGACCCCAACACAATCAGATTATTCCCACGGAATGGAAGATTCACCCAGACATTGTCAAGCAAATAGCTCGTGTCTGGGAGATGCCTTACATAGATTTGTGCGCCACACGGCTAAAAAATCAAATGCCACTGTTCATGTCACCGGTCCCGGATCCCATGGCATGCGCAGCAGACGTTCTGTCACGGGATTGGACGGGAGTGGTCGCATATGCGTTTCCAACGCCTGCAATAAGGTACTCCAAAAGATCCACGAACACACTTGTGTAGTTCATCCATAGTTCCTTGGTGGCCGGCACGGCCGTGGTTCCTGGACCTAGTGGATCTTTTAGTGGATGTACCAAGACAACTTCCGCTGTGGCACAACCTGTAACGACAGCCCAAGTCGATATACCATCGCCAACCGGGACTGTTTCACTACCGCCTGTGCGAGTGCTCGAAGGACACCTTGCTCAGGCGGGATTTTATGCAGAGGTTGAGAATAGAATGGTACAAAATTGGAGCGATATGCAAGAGATGGGAGAAATTGACGACGTCTGGCGACTAAAGAGCAACCATATGACTCTAGAGGAAAGCTTCCCAGGCACCTCACATTCAGACCCGAGAATACTCTAGCGGGAGCTGTGGTGACAGATTAGCTCAGAGAAATAACTCATCTGATGTTAATGGATGAGCATTGAGGACGTATGATCCATTAGACCATCCTATTCCGCAGTATACCAGATCCGCAGATTTCATATTACATCTCTTCACGGATAGAGGCTTGGTACCGTAGCCTAGTGGAAGGCTATAATAGGGCGGCTATCGCGCAGCCTATTCTTCTACGTACTGGCATCAACTCCTTGACTGATTTAAGTTTGACATCACTCATTAATTCATTCAAAATTACGAATCAGTCAGTCAATTCTAAGTTGTCAAAGTGGGATTTAGCCCTAGTACTTCGTAAACTAGGTAAGGCACCTTTCGTGCCCAGCCGCATTTAGGTGGCACCACATGGGGGCCATATTGAGAGAGGATTTTTTCTGAGTTTTACGTTATCACTCTCTTCACGAATAGTGCATGTTTCTTTTAATTAGCATGCAAGAGGGATGCCATCTTGATCGTATTAGATCGACGGTATCTAGTTTAGATAGTTCTTTGGCAGGGTAGGTCTTGCCCAGGTAGTCACAGAATGCTCACACTATCTGAGAATTTTGCTCCCTGCGGAGGACCTCGCTTTGCCCACTTATCGCCTGAAGGTCAATCTCCCCACCAATAGATTCTTTCTCCCTGTTGGAAAGATTGTCCATCAGAGTCGCGTTCTTTATCGAATCTCAAGCACTGGAAGACATAATGATGGACTGTCTCTGGCACATTATAGGCATTACAGTTTGCTGAAGTGATGTTGGTGTTCAGCTTCACCTGATGATGTTTCAGTTTGGTATGACCACTGAGGATCTGCTTGAGGCGGCCTTGTTCTCTACATCGGTGCTTATGAAAAAAATTCATGGTGCTTTATCTTATTGATCTCAGCCTGGACACAGCTTACCTTAGAGAAGTTTTCCAAGCGTCACCATTTAACTACTGTCTGCTTCCTCGTGTGTCGGAGCACCGAGGATTTATCATTCGCGAATTCTGACTGCATAGACTGAGTCTCCACTACTGCAGTTTCAGCATACTCATCAACAATCTCGTTGCCTCTTATTCCTGGGTGACCTGGACACCAGTGTCATAAGACCCTAACTCCATGTCTCAGAATGGTTGCCTGAAATGTATGAAGAAAAGCTACACAGTATAGCAGACCGACAGTCTGTAAAATGTTTTACATCGGCCTCGACAGAAGTTTTTGTTACATATTCTAGACATAGCACCTCCCCGACATAATAATTGCCCACCTTGGCGACAGCTTTTTTGAGACTGATGGGAGCAGATTAAAGACCCTTGAGGAATACAATGGCTGGAGCCCCCACTGGGCCTGGGTTGCCCAGTGCCGACCCGTCTGTGAAAATACTACAGTAATCCTACCATTCTCCAACAGTTTTAATTACTGCCTAACAACATGAACAATTTGCTCCTGATCTACTTTGCTGTTGCTGAACTTCTGACTAACTGAACACTCCCGAACTATTTCTAGCCCGTTGTCCCTATACTGATATATTTCACCCACCCCTTTTGGGGATACCCCAAACTCTCTCAACCGACAGAGCAGTGCAGAAATGAGAGATGGATATCTTTCCTTCTGGGCCGCATCAATATGGGACTAGTTCTTTCACTATATGGGGTCAGTGCTGCTACGTGCCAGAATTCTCGTCATTTCTTCTGCTTGTCTCAGCCTGAGTGTATAATCGATCGATGTGCAATTAGTCAGGACTTCCATTGTTTCTGTGGATGTGACTTTCACTACAAAAAATTCATACTCTGGACCCGGTACGACCAATGTTTTTGTACAAATTACGAAGTTGGGGGTGGAACTTCTAGATTTAGCCCGAAGAAAGCCAGTAAAGATCTGAGGGCACCAAAAGCTGCTGCTTTACTCATCCAAAATAATCCGAAGAAGTTTTCCATAACGTACCGTGATAATTTTTCTCCTTTCAGAACTAAAGTGACTTTTTTCTCACCAGGTTCGATGGAGCGAACAATGATCCACATGATTTGTTTGCGTACATGATCATGACCCAGTCATTACACCAAGTTTTGCCCACTGTCTCCGTCATCCCTAGTCATGGCTCGTTTATAAAATCCGTGTCCTGACGGACATTTTATATACATCGTAGCGATTACGAGTCGTTTGATTCGGAAATATCACGACATTTGGTTCTTCCTTTTCACACCAGAAAACCACTACCCATATTCGAGCGAATTAGGCGCAAGGAAGTGTGTTGTATATTTCATCCCTTCTGCTTATTTTGAATTCACATGTTTCGTTGCCGTCGTTTTTACTTGTAAGCGTCCCTATATGGTTTCCCTCCGGAACTTCAGAATTCTTCAGCTTTTCTCAGTATGAACTTGGGCTTCCTCGAGATACATCGAGATCCCACGTATGTTTGCGCATCGCCCAAAAATGCCGTTCGTTCATTGACTGTTATTTCAAACCGACGATCCGCGTAATAGCTGTAGAGCCTGGTCTGACAGCAGGGATAACTTGTGCCTAATTCCGCTAATATATATCAGTCTGGCCGCGACAGACAAATAACATTTTTCGCTTTCTAAAGCTTATTTGCAAACATGAACCAAACTGTGTTATCTCAGGCTGAGCTTGAAAGACCAGTAGCATCTAATACCAGTCTCCAGATGAGAGATCGTAGCTTAATTAAGGTTCTGTTGAACTGACAGACCTAGCTAAATGTAGCATGCGCCCCTTGGCAGTAGTTTGCACATTTAGGTGGACTCCCACACTTGCCGTGGTGATCCGTCCCCCAGTTTTCACATCTGTGCTCCAGATCACAGTTAACGGCTATGTGTCCTACTTCTCTTGCTATTTGTCCTACATCTTGTGACATATGCTTCGACTTTGTCGGACACCGCCCGCCACAGTCCGCGAATATATTGTTACCGCCCTCCAACGTCCGTGATTTGTTTGGCTAATTTTATTTACTGCCCGCAACAAATGCTGACCATATATGTCCCAAACCTTACTCCGGAGAGACACATCAGTGACACTTCCTCTCAAACGCGACGTTAATTTTACCCCCCCCCCCCCTCTCTCTCTCTCTCTCTCTCTCTCTCTCAGAGACGATAGAGTACCCAGTAAAATATGGTATCGATACTTGGCAAACATATTAGGGAATATTGCAGGAATTCATTCAGGCTATAGCGGCTAATAATATGAGGGTCATCGCCCAATACTCTTTGTTATCAATATCAAAATTAATATTTCGCAACTGGAACTGCACGACTGAAAGTAACCAACAAAATAAAGTGGTGAATAGTAACCGGCGCTATTTGCTGAAGGCGGGGCTTGTGTTCCTTCACGAGCAACCATCGCCCTGAATGTGATAATAACAATAACTAAAAAAGAAAAAAAAAGAAAAACAACAACATCTACAATATTGATTACGGCATTTGTTGGTTATTCGAATGGGAAATTATGAATTAATATAGTTATCTGAACATTAAACGTTTAATTTTCAATTTGAATGAACATATATAGTTTTAAAATCCGAGTCGATAAGGTCTGCTGAAAAACGCGTTCGCAAGGACGTGATAAATTGACAGCTTCATACTTCCGTGCTATCGGATTCTTTTGCCAGTATTTATCGATTTTGCACTGCATGGGATAGCGAAAATATTCTAGCGAACAAAATTATCCCAATCGTCTACACCGTGTGAAATTTCTTTGCATTCAGTGAAAACCCCTCAAGTATTCGTGTTCGATTATCAACTTGTGGCAAGAGTTCTTCTTTTAGGTAAAAACCCGACAGTAGAAGGGAGTACTTGTTCGCGGGCGGTAAAATATTCAGGTACGGACGGGCACAGGGACAGATCATAGGACAGCTCCGCGAACGAGCTCCGCGAACGATAACAAGAATAACCGGGGCGATTGCAGACGGCTTCAGAACAACTGCGGACGTTAGTGGACGGGGACAGAATAACTGCGAACGGTGGCGGACGGTAACGAAAAAAACTGGATCGTGGCGGACGGCAAAGGAATAACTGCGGACCGTAACAGAATAACTGCACACGGTGGCGGACGGTAACGGAATAACTGATGACAGTGACGGACGATGGCGGACGGTAATTAGTAGGTCCGCCTGGGCGATAAATAGTACGACGCCTGGGAAATTCCTGGTAAAGCTAATTGTAAACTATGACACCTTATCCCACAGCTAATCTGTCAATGGAGTAGAACAGATGTCTTTAAAAGCAGATAAAGCGGGTCGAATAAGAAGATCTGCCTCTCTAACCAAGTATATTTCAGTTTAATATTTGAATGGTATACATGATCATAATATTCAGAGAGAAAACACGAAACGAAATGTATGCAAGAACATCCATCCATCCATGCAGGTTGGTTGGGTTCAGGTTTCTGTTGCTTCATAGCTAAGATTCATAGCGTCTCCCTTCCCTCACCGCTATGCCGACGACAAATACATTTCCCTGGTGGTAATTCGAACATCTCCATGGCGCACTTATTATTACCTTTGCGCCCTATTGGACCTTCATTAACTTGAGAAAATGGACAGCCATGAATAAAAATACAGAAATGGCAGACTAAATGGCCATTCATCGGTCAAAAATTAAGTACAGACGTTAAAATTATCCCTATGGAGCCTCAAAATCACCTGAAATCGAGGGTCAAGAAGATGGGCATTTCCGTCATAATAGACCCCGTGTATACAGGGGATGATGATCACAACATCGATTATGGTATTTTTTATTCATGGCGGCCCTTTTTCTCAAGTTAATGAAGGTCCAATAGGGCGCAAAGGTAATAATAAGTGCGCCATGGAGATGTTCGAATTACCACCAGGGAAATGTATTTGTCGTCGGCATAGCGGTGAGGGAAGGGAGACGCTATGGATCTTAGCTAGTTGCTTCAATGCATTTTGCTGAGAAGCAACAGGAAAGCATTTTGCTGAGAAGCAATAGGAACTTGATAATGTGATGTCTAGAACTGTAATATCACCTGTCTTTATTGTACCGTGTCCTCAGTGTTTTATAGGGTGGATGGGGGTGCTTCAAAGATTTCTTCTTTGAAGTAGCAGGAACACAGCTGGGCTGGGTGATGCTTAGTTGGTTCGTCGTGATATAGCTGAAATATTTTTGAAAGCGACGTTAAATTCTATTCACTCACTCACTCACTCACTCACTCCATCCATGCACGTATGTACACAGTACAATGTGCTCTATCGCGAGGACTAAGTTTTTTTTCCTGTCAATTAAGTCGGTCGTTCGAGCTTCCTGAAACCCTCAGTTCTCCCAGACGACAAACTATGTTCAGCTACCATTTTTCGTAGAATCAGAGGTGGTCTGATTACTAAATATCCAACATATTTGGTGAGAAATATCATATACCAAAATAGTTCCCAAATCTTGCTGAATGTGAATGTGATACCCCTTTAAATAAACAATGTAAATTGGAGAAACTAATTACAGAAACAAAGCGGCTCTGCGCTGCCAACAAAAGTCAATAAGAATAAACACACACTCGAAAAAGATTTTCCTAAAAATTGTATGAAATCACTGCTACAACAAAAAGATTATGCTAGAAATGGAAATTAGAAAGGGGAGTATTTTTCACAGATTTCATTCCATATACTGCACATATGCTGATGGAACAGTTTTGTCCAGACATTTTATGTCGGTCAGACAAAAGGACCGGACCCGAGCCTGACGGCAGGCTTGCAGATATGGGTCCAACTGCAACTTATCTGGCTTCGTGCAAGACCAGGCTCTGAAAAGACCAAGGCAATTCTGTGTGAGATACTCCAGTGACAATAACAGAGGAAGAAAGAATGACAACACACAGCGGATAAAACCGTTTTCTGCCCATGGGGTGGGCTTTGCAAACAATGCATTTTATTTCCAGGTTACCTGCTTTAGATGTTAGGAATAGCCACCGTTTCTGTCTGACATGAAACCTGAACTGAGACTGTCATGTACAGAGTATGAAGGAAATATCTTTAAAATTATTTTCCTTTCTAATTTCCATTTCTGATTAGTCTTTGTTGTAGCAGGGATTTCATCATCCTCGCGAGCCAGTGTATCGATCGATCTAGTATTAGGATGCGAGGATTTAGGATTTACCTGGACTTGTGAAGATGGGATTTCATTAGCAACAACTGTTCCTATCAATAATACCGAGGTATAGAATATCATATGATTTTTATGAACATCTTTCAAGGGGACTTCTGCTGGCAATGCCGAGCCGCTCTGTTTCTGTAATTATATTCTCCAATTTAAATTTGTGGGTTTTTTTTTAGTTTGAAGGGGTGTCATACTCACATTTAGCAAGGTTTGGGAAACATTTTGATATATGATGTTGGCCACCAACTACATTGTCTATTTATTAAACAGATAACCTGTGATTCTATGAATAAAGGTACCGTAGCTGAACATATATCACCCCCTAGTTTTGGTGGGGCCTTTCTCTTTTCTTCGTGTTCTCACGTAATATAGAAGAAGGTCCCACCGGTTCTAATTACCCCCTTAATATCTGATGGGTCGCTCCAAAACGTGGTAGGATAATATTTAACGGGTATCAATTTAAGCAGACCGAGAGTCGCGTATGAATATTCCCATTTAGCACGTTGCCCCACTTCCGCTTCTGGGGAAACGTGAATGTTTTTGCGGCTTTTTGCGTTATCATTTTAAATGACAGATCACAATGCTGAGATTCTTGAACAGCAGTAGTAAAATTATCCAGCAAATGCATAACCAGTATGCGCTGACCATAACAAGGTAACATAGCATGAACTGATTTGTGTAAACTTGTAGTCTGTGTATTTCAGACACTCATTTCACATTGCATTTTTGTATCAGGAACTGGGTGCTATATAATAATTCGACCAGTTTAGCTGATAGTACAGTGACAGTGTGTGTGACTGACAGTAATGGATCATCGACTGTAGCGGAGCACTAGATTTACTTTAATAGTGAGTCTTCCGTCCATGATTAAACTTTTGCTTAGGGTTCTTTGACTTATTTGAGTTATTTCTTTAGAAGGGAACGAATAAAAAAAAAAAAAAAAAAAAAAATACACGGTCCATGTAATCTTGCACATTTCAATTTTCGTTTTTCCTTTTTGGTTTCTCAAATCAAATATTGAAAATTGCCTCCACTTGTCTGTTTTTCGTGTTTTGATTTTAACTTTAAGGGCAATAAGAACTTGACATTTTTGAAATTTTGAAAGTCATTTTTTCGAATTACTTCAAAGAAATAGTCATATTTTCTTGTGTTTAATTGTGTTTCCTATCTTTCGGAAATTCGGAGATGAAATAATGCACCCTTGATAATTGAGTGCCTTTTTGAAAATTTCAACCTGACAAACAAAATGTCAAAATCTCTTAATGGGAATTGTGCAAACAAAAGGGTTATGTGCGGAGTAGTATGGAAAGCAGAAATAGGGTCATATAGGCAGGTGTGGAGCGTAATATGGAAAATCAGTGGGGTAAAAGACATGGAAGTTTTGCCACACTATACCAGATTCCTGGAGCCAGGCATTTGCATTAGTCATCATCCCTAGTCATGGCTCAGCTATCAAACCCGTGCAATGAGGGATATCTTGTATGCCATAATGATTACAAGCTGGTTGATTGAAAACTTTCCGGGGCACATTCGTGACCTCATAACCTCTCCGAATATGCCCATATTTGAAAGGATCAGGCGCCAGGCAATGTATTTTGTATTTTATCCCCTCTGCTTGTTTTGAATTCATGTTTCGTATCCGTCAGGGATTCATAGAAGTCGCCTTTTAGGGCCGGTTATCGGTCCTAAAAAAAATTGAGAAACTCAATTTGTGGGGGAAAAAAATAGTGAAAACTGAATTTGTGACCAATTGTGACCAATAATTTAGAGAAACAGAATTTCAACCGAGACGAAAAACTCAATTTGAGCTAATTAAAACTGAATATGAATTGTGTAACTTACTGTTCAGTATTTATTTACACGTGTTGGCGGAGAAAACCGCAGCTCGACACGGCGCTAAACAACCCGCCATTTTATGGAAATTCGCATGACTGTAATATCTTGCTCGGGTGCCCTTCGAAATTGCTTAGTTGCGAGGTTACGAAGGGTTCCCGAAAGACTTTTTCGCGAGACTAAGGAGAAATCAATACCAGTTGACGAGATACAGCCGATGCTTTCATCATCAAGAAATTCTACGTTTTGAATGACGGGCGATGTATCAGTCTATACGAGGGACTTAATACTTAAAACTGACTGCTTGAAGTTCATTACTGACAACTCAAAACTTAACAACTGGAAGTGAATGGTCTGGATTGAGAATTTGTTTGAAAATGTTCACACGCATCAACAACAAAAACAACAACAACACGTGTAGACAACACTGCAGCGCATTGTCATTTGACAATCTAAATATTTCTTTTTCATTTTTTATGAGTGGATTCCTTTATTGAATAAATTGTTCTGCCTCGATAGTTTAGAATTTTTCTTCATTTTTTGAGATCTTTGAATAAAGTTGTAATTTTTTTAACAGGTTAGGGCAAGTTGCTCATTGAGCTATTGTAGACTGATCTAACTAAAATTCTCTCGGACAACTCTCGCTAAACAAGAGCAGAGAGCAATTGGTTGGAAACGGCTGTTAGCAACCAGCTAATCAACATTTTTAGTTGTTATCCATAAATTAGTTTAGTTACAGAGAACAATAGATGAGGTGTTCCATCAGCTGTCATTGGCAACGACCCACCCGACTGGGGTACGGATTCCTACATAACATTGTCTGGCACTGGTTTTTCTCCATAAATTGATTTATTTACGGCACTTTATCTGTATATCGTATTAATGTTAAAAATTTGAGTAGGTCTAGAAAACTTGATTTCAAAGTTATTTTCCACAACTTCTGACTATTGTCAATTGCCCTGTTGATCAGTCCATGGCCTTCGCCCAACAGCATTCCATACCAACATAAAAAGCCAACAGGACACATTGATCAGGTGAACAAAATTGTATTTTCCGATGAAATCACAATCATGATTAAATTATACATGTATGTGGTATATAATGCAACTGGTGCTAAAAATATTATTAAACTCAATTTGCACCCCCTAAAAGCATGCTAAATACTCAATTCGCTGGGTGAAAAACTCAATTTGACCATTAACGGTCCTAAACAAAATGACTTCTATGAATCCCTGGTCGTTGTTTTGAAGTTGAGCATTGCCCCAAAATGCTGTCCGTTCATTGTCTAACATTATTTCAAACGGTTCAAGTACAGTGTGAATTTGACAGCAGTGCTGGTACAGAGTAAACAGACCTACATTATGGAGGATGACTAGAGTATAAGGCCTTTTTTTTTTTATTAATTGGTTTACGGATTTTTCTGGCAAAAATGTCCAGGTGGAGGATGGAAAAAAAATAAAAATAAAATCAAGCCTCCACACTTTATTTATTTTTACTTTCTGACAAACTTCTAGGACACGAGAGGGCGGTAAAAAAAAAAAAATGATATGTCAAATCCAGGTAATAGCCAGTGTAATAATTACAAGACATTTACCAAAAGATCAATGACGGACGTTTCCTTCAACCAAGCGACAATATCAGTCGCTTTGCGTGAAACCAACACTTCAATAGGGGTGTTGACAGGACAAGTCATGTTTCCTGCTGTTATTTTGGACAGACAGGCCGGCAGATATGTCGTCAGTTGTCACTGATCTCCTTCAAGACCAAGTCCCCCACCGTCCCAGCAGTTACTGGACCGACAAAGCCCTTGAAAAGGACGGTCGCGTCCTGTCTAAGAGTCAGTGAAAACCACCGCGAGGCCGAACCCGCCATCTTGGCTTCAAACACTGCGCCGTTGAAATGATGTCATGTCTGGTCCCCGAACTACAGCCGAAGGTAACATGGAAGTCGGAAACCATCACCACTGTAACCAAGGGAAGTAACCCGCCTCCAAGACCAAGATGTTTGCAGAGTGTTGAACTCGTGCGAACTCGAGCGTGAAGAATTTATATAAGATGTTTTACGCACAGCAAGTATTAAAATGAGACCAATATTGCGAATTTTATGTTTTTATTCTTCCGACAGAGAGGTCAGCAAATGTGACACGTCGGCGGATACGACAGAAATAAAAAAAAAATCGAAAATCCAATTTTATTTTTATTTCACTTTTGGCAAAATGAAGGTCGGCGGATCCGTAAACCAATCAATAAAAAAAAAAAGGCCTAATGGACCAACTGCGCATGCGTAGGATCGAGTACATGTAGGCATGCAAATCAGGTGCAAAGTATGATACTCAGAACAACAGGGTTGAGGCACATCAATTGAAGTTTCATTAAACCACTCCAGATGGCTGGAGCCTGGCATTCCCACTAGGTTAGTATAATGAATACATGGGTATCCTAATGATAACCTCAAAAGAACTTCCCCTTGTCAAGTTAATTGAAACAAGATGATACCCACACTTAAAGTGTTGAAGCATTTTTGACGCCCGGTGTCATTGTGTTGAAGAGTTTGACACTCGCACTAAAATCCTTGAAGCCTTTTTGTCGCATCTGAACGCTCCCAACACTCCTTGACCCAAAAATAGAGGAGGAAAAGTGGACATGAAGCATTGAAGCATTCAGACATCCAGTGGTAATCAATGAGGTGGTGTGCTTGTTTTGCGGCCCATCAGCTTGATGCTTTATTCTTATTGGTATTACATCTTTTGTTGGTATCTGTATAAGTACTTTATAAGTACTATATTTACAAAAAAAACTAACCAATAGCAGTTGTATGCACAAATATTGATCGATTTTATAGCGCTCTATCTATTTTTAGAACTGGGAACATCCAAGACTGTATCCTGTTTGGGTAAAGCCTCAATGCCAATAATCAATGAGAACAGCTCGATGCCGTCTGTCCAGAGCTGTCTGGTGGGCTGCCATCTTCGTACGCATGCGCAGTCAGCCTATACTACCTTAGTGGTAATATCAGGCTCCAAGCATCTCATTTAGTGACCCAATTTGCGTTTTCTGAACTACTCCTTGTACCGGAAGTGATGCACACTTAACATTGGTAGGAGTTGAAATAAAAAAACAAAAAACGGACAAGTCTGGGGCTATTTTCAATATTTGATTTTCATATTTGCACGATGTAAAATGAAAATTAATAATTGACCGTCAAATTTCAATTTTGATTTTGAGAAACCAAAAACGAAAATTGAACTGTGCAAGGTTACACAAACCTCGATTTATTTGAATAGCCAGAAACATTTTGATCAAGCCATGATCATGTGATGTAGAATCGGCCATTCTCGAATAACTCGCGAACATTTACTAAAAAACAGAACCAGCCCCATTATGTATTCCATGCCATGAACATCCCCCACAATAAGGATTCTTGCTGCAGCAAAAATTCTTGTGGCATTGAAATATTTTAGATTTTGCCATCAGGTGGTGCAGCATGTAAGAGCAAGTGGGTGAAACACAATTTAAGCATGCCAAAGGGACATCTCATGGCAATATAAATATCACATTTGAAAAAAGCTGATGAGCGGTTCTCATATCGCCTGGAAATGAATTTCGGATTTTGCCACCATGTGGCACCACCTGTTGGCAAAAGTGGGTGGAACGCAGTCCCCAGCAACATGTCATGTTATATTCATACCAAATTTGAGAAGGTAAGTAGTTATTGCCCAGAAACAAATTTTGCCACCGGGTGGCACCACCTCTAGGCACGGAAGTGGGCAAAACACATTCCCGAGCAATATATTATGGCATGGAATTATATATACCAAATTTGAAAAGAATCCAATCAGAGGTTCTCCAGTTATTGCCTGGAAATGCATGAAATAGGGCCGCCTGTTGGCGAAAGTAGTTGAAATGCCATCTCCGGTGACACCTCATGGCTTTAAGAAGAATCAGATGAGCGGTTGTAAAGTTACTGCCCAGAATTGAATTTCAGACGGACTGGCGGACAGATGAACGGATGGATGCACTGACACACGGACAATTGGAATCCAGTATAACCCCCTACTATGTACAGGAGTATAAAAAGTGATTAGATATCCACCTAGCAGGAAAAATATGTAAAGTTGTGATTCTATTGCCCTGGCCTGAAACTAAATGTTGGATGGGGCTTTTGTCCATGGTTTTTCTGTTCGCTGCCATGCTGAGGCTTTTGTGCAAATCTCCAAAAGAATGCTGTACTGTTCTCATATTGTTCATTTTCATAGAAAAAGCTTTCATTTATCGGGTGGCGAGGTTAAATTTTGTTGTTGTTGTTGTTGTAATGCAATTTATTGTTATTGTAATACAATTACTTTCATTATTAAGGTGGATAGATTCTTCTCATGCACACCTAATACATCTTAAAGTTGTTTCATACATTTATTCAGAAGATATAGCAAGTAAACATTGCCTTTATTCAGTGTATTATTAAAAAATAAACTTAAATCTGTAATGTGCTTTGCTGATAGTGACACAAATGGATACCAAAGTACTATTTATAAGTGTTTCCAAGTGTGGAAATTTCACCAATTACAAGTGAAGCATAATTAAAGTAATTGGTAAATGATAATTCAGAAGCAGTAATTGTAATAGGAACCTGGCTATATAAAATAAGTTGAACACTCCTTTAAAAAGGCACAAACCTGCGATAGAATGTTTTTCCTTCAGCTGGATTGTGTTCAGGGGAATTGTTGTCACCCCATCTGTCCGTCTCCCCTTGAGAACCACTGAAGGCAGGCAGACAAAACTTCTGTCCAGTACAGAATGTAATCTGTAGATGTGCCTTTTGTATGTTTCATTAGTCAGGTCCTTGTCTGTCTGTCGTCCATTCGTCCACTTTTCTGTACATCTATATCATGGTTTAATTCCAACATTATCTAATATGGGCCTTTCCCACATAGTAATTTCCCTGTATTCAAGAAATGTTTTCTTTCCATTCTACTTCCAAAATATTCATGGAATCATGTTGCAAGCATTTCCCCTGATCTGCATATCTACATATTATATGCATCAATTTTTACCCATCGGCCCATAGGGCTGTGGGGTATTATCATTGCCACATCCATCCGTCCGACCATCCTAGCATCCGTCTGTCCATCAACATGTTCTTGTCCGCTGAATATCGGCGGCTCCATGAAGTCGGGCCTGACCAAACTTTGGTGAGAGCTTCCTGACGGTCCGTCCGTCCGAATTTCTTGTCCGCGCGATATCTCGGTTAATAATTGATGGACAGGATTGAAACTTGCATGGAATGTGGCCAGTGGCTCATAGTTGTGCAGCGTAGAGTTTTTTCCGAGTTCCGGTATCATTTTCTAGAGTTATGGCCCTTTTTCTGAAATCTCTGTGAATGGGACTTGTCCGGGCTGGATCTTGGTTAATATTGTATGAACAAGTATGAAATTTGCATGACATGTGGTCAGTGCCCCACAGTTGTGCAGCGTAAAGTTTCTCCCCATTTCGCCTATATTTTCAAGAGTTATGGCCCTTTGTTCCTGAAATCTCCGTGAATTGGGACTTGTCCCGGCTGGATCTTGGTTAATATTGTATGGACAATTATGAAATTTGCAGGGTATGTGATCAGTGCCCTGTAGTTGTGCAGCGTGACGTTTCTTCGCGTTTCGCGTATATTTTCAAGAGTTATGGCCCTTTGTTCATCAAGTCTTTGTGAATTGGGACTTGTCCAGGCTGGATCTCGGTTAATATTGCATGGACAAGTATGGAATTTACAGGATATGTGGTGAGTGCCCTGTAGTTGTGCAGTGTGAAGTTTATCCGCGTTTCGCATATATTTCAAGAGTTATGGCCCTTTTGTTCTTGAAATCTTTGTGAATTGGGACTTGTCCGGGCTGGATCTCGGTTAATATTGTATGGACAACTATGGAATTTGCATGATATATGGTCAGTACCCCATAGTTGTGCAGCATGAAGTTTCTCTGCTTTCGGTTATATTTTCAAGAGTTATGGCCCTTTGTTCATCAAACCTAAATGAATGGGATATATTTATTTGTCCAAAGCACATTCCAAAGTAGATCACATAGGTCCTGAAGTATGAAATTGCCCCAAAAAGAGTGAATTGGATGCAAAATTCAAAGTTCACGATCACTTCATAATTTCACCACAATATACTCCCAAGGAATGTAGGTCTCATAACCAGGTCACATTTTTATACGCCCGCCCAAAAGGCGGTCGTATTATGGGATGGCGGTTTCCGTCCGTCTGTCCGTCTGTCCGTCTGTCCGGTTCTCGTGTCCGGTCTATATCTGGGACAGTTTCCTATCCACAGCTCCAATTTTTGGTGAGTGGATACCCTACAGGGAGACGATGTGTCGCGTACCAAAATGAAGGTCGAGGTCACAGGTCAAAGGTCACTGGCCTAAAAAAACAGGAAATCACTGAAGTGTTCATGTCCGGTCTATATCTCTCAAGGTTTTCTATCCACAGTTGCAATTTTTTGTGAGTGGATACGCTAGGTGGAGATGATGTGTCGCTTACCGAAATTGAGGTCGAGGTCAGAGGTCAAAGGTCACTGTTGCCAAAAATCAGGAAATCATTGATCGTTGACAGTTTTCTATCTACAGTTCTACTTTTTTGGTGAGTGGATGCCCTAGGGGGGAACGGTGTGTTGCATATTAAATGTAGGTCAAGGTCAGAGGTCAAAGGTCAGTGTGGTTGAAAAATCAGGAAATCGTTGAAAGTTTCTAATTTTTTGTGAGTGGATTCAATAGGCGGAAATGAAGTGATGCATACCAAAAATTAGGTCAAGGTCAAAGGTCACTGACCCCAAAATTAGGAAATTATTAAAAATAACATTTTTTGTGTCATTAGATACATTAGGGGGACACAATGTGTCACATACCAAAATGTAGGTCAAGGTCAAAGGTCAAGGTCACTGTGACCCCAAAATCGTGAAAGTGTTAAAAATCATGATTTTTTGTGTAAATTGAGGGGAGACGGTTTGTCATGTACCAAAATTTAGGCCAAGGTCAAAGGTCAAGGTCACTGTGACCCCAAAATCAGGAAATCATTAAAAATCTTGATTTTTTGTGGGCATTGATAGATTGAGGGAAGACGATGTGTTGTGTACCAAAATTGAGGTCAAGGTCAAAGGTCAAGGTCATATATGATTTATCCTAAAGCTTTTGTACAAAACGTATTTTATTTCAGAAGTATAATATGAAATATCTGGCAGGGGAATGCCTGCAGTATCGAACCCCTGTTAGTTTGAATTTCGCGTCATCTTAAGTTCCCAGTTCCTTTTCGTAATTCAATTGGGGGTCCAATTTTTTTTATTAGTGAATTTCAGCGCAATGAGCCTGTGATCAATCACAAAACAGAGGTTTATTAACATGAAATTCAATACCCAGCAAAGCAATCGGATCGATATTGGGGTTCCCAGAAACTCCCAAAGCATTTCCTTCAGAAATCCTTTCAAATTGAACACCAGCACTTTCGTCTTTTGTTTCATTTGAGTTTTGGGCACCCATACGTTCTCCTGAACTAAATTGACTCTAGATGCAGCCCTGATCCTACTTGACTAATAAGACAGGCTGAAGGGTCCAGGCTCCTTTTAGGTGCTCGCCTGCAATTCATGTTTTTTTCTGCAGGGTAGTGGACAGAGGATATAACCACACAGAGGAATGTGGTGGAAAATGTAATGCAAGTTTAAATCTACAGTTTAAATCTCCACAATCCTTTTTGCTTGTGAATTACCATTTACCAATTACTCAGTTGACATCAGTTATGCTTCAGTTGTAATTTGTGAAATTTCCATGCCTTGGGAACACTTATAAATAGTAGTTTTGTATCCATTTGTGTCACTATGAATAGTCAACCTTATAGATCTACGTTTGTAGTACACAGAGGCTTTATTTTTGAGTAATACACTGAATAGTGTCAATGTTTACTTGCTATATCTTCTGAATAAATGTATGAAACAACTTTAAAATGTGTTTAGTGTGCATGAAATGAATCCATCCAACTTGATAATGAAAGCAATTTGTATTACAACAATAAATTGTATTACGGTACAACAACAACAACACCCGTTCACTGATCGTCCCTCATTCAGATCCCGCAGCGACACTTTGGGCTCCAGCTTTACATCAACCTAGGGTATCTGCCTCGGTCGATTTCTGGCATCTTGAAGTTACTAACGATTAGATTCTACCTCAACGCCATTCCCGTACACCACAACACCGTTCCTGTACGCCACCACGCCGTTCCCGTACGCCACAACGCCGTTCCCGTACACCACAACGCCGTTCTCGTTCACCTCAATGCCATTCCCGGATGCCACAACGTTCTTCCCGTATGCCGCAACGCTGTTCTCGGATGATATTACGTCATTCCCCGATGCTTCTACGCCATTCTCGGACGTCACGACGCCGTTCCAGGACGCCATTACGCCACTCTCGGGCGTCGTGATGCCGTTCCCGATCACCTCGCTATCATTCCGAACCTCACGACGCCGTTCTCAGTCACCACCTCGCCAGCGGGTTTCTGTTTGCGAAACTTTACCTTCGATCAATGTATCACAACCATGTCATCCACTTGATCGTCTGTTGTCTGTTTACTCTTCGCGTCTCATTCCTTCCCCTATTGAAGATGGCGGCACTGATTTACTTCTACTCATTCTAGACACAAGCGTGTGACAGCGGCTTCTTAGACGGCTCAACAAATTTCACCTGTCACCACCTCCTCATTTCAAGATGTCGGTTTCATCGATCCGGGCCCATCAGGTGTACATCACCGGGATTTGCTGGCCTCCATCGATCTGCAGGACGCATATCTCCATATACTCAATCATCCTCGTCATTGCCGTTTGCTAAGCTTTACCTTTGCCGGTCGACGATTTGAGTGGCAAGTTCTCCCATTCGAAGTCAACATCATCCCATGGCGCTCATCGTAGCGGTCCAGCATTGGAGCTCTCTTCTGGTGAATTCGTCCCTTCTCATCGCAACGGACAACTCGACCATCATTGCTCACATCAATAAGATGGGTACCACCCGATCCTATTCTACATTTCATCTGGTTTGGACCCTCTTCGACTGGGCTCTACAACATCACTGCCATCTCACCGCTCGCCATGTTCCGTCAGCACCATTGAGGGGTACCGGTCAGCTTTAGCCAGGGATCTGCGTCTATCGACGGGCATTGACATTAGCCTGGATGACAACATCTCTGCCCCCCTCCGTGCCTTCGCCGTACAGTCTCGCCGTACCCAGCAACTGCTACCGAAGTGGGATATTGGGGTGTTTCTTAGCGCTCTTCTTCACCCACCCTTCGAACCTCTACAGTCAGCCTCTAGCTCTGTTACCTACTAGACTGCCTTTTCCTGACAGCCTTCGCCTTGGCTTCTAGAGTATCTGAGCTTCACGCCCTGGAAAGGAAGTCGATGACTTGGACGGCAGATTGGTCCCGCATCTCTTTCCGACCCACTCCAAAGTTAATCGCCCAAAATGAGGCTGTGCACCAAGGTCCTTGTGCTCATCGTCTGTATTCTATCCCAGCATTAACAGACTTCGTACGTGGCCTTGATGACAACATTCTGTTATGTCCAGTACGAGCAATACGTCACTACCTCACCTGTACCGACCCAGTTCGGGGGTCTCGTCGACTTGTTTCTTTTCTCTTTATCCAGCGGCAACTTGTAACATCACCAAGAACACGGTGGCCTCTTGGTTGAAGAAGACCATTATTTGGACATACCTACTCGCCCTCGACACTCCTCCACTTCTGGCCTCAGCTTCTTCTCATGTAATACGAGCCATCGCTACATCATGGCCATTATGGAAGTACTTATCCATGGATGGCATTGTCCAATCCTGTGCTTGGAGTGCCAATTCGACTTTTACCGACTACTATCTGAGAGATATGTCAGTACTACAGATAAGAGTGACCATGCTAGGGCCGCTGGTAGCTGCCCAGCATGTGGTCCGTTAGCTTCCAAAAAAAGTGGGGTGCGGGGGAGGTAGCACCGATCACCGCAGCAAGCCAGCCAGCTAACAAGTCCCGACACATCGGTGAATATTATTTAGGTACATGTACATCCGTGCCGGAGACGAAGGATGTGTGAGACGGTGATGACAGTATGATCAGCTGGTCCTCTAGTATTTGGATTCAGAAGCCTGGTATGTGCATGACCCTTCTTACCGTCTCACTAGTTTTTACTCTCTGAGCTCCCTAAGCTTCTATACGACACGGGAATCCTCTTAACTCATTCGGTATCGTAAGCGCCATTTGGCGTCGCAGATTTGGACCTCCTCAACCCCATGACGCCATATGGCGCAAATCATAACTGTCGTGGGAAAATTTCATATCTAAGCATTGTCAAATGTAATTAAAGGCCTATATGTTTACGAAGCTTATTTTCTCACGTAACAATTTCTGAAATTTGGATTTGACTAACAGGGAAATTATTTCAAGATCGTTGTTTGAAAACGCAGATAAAAAATAAAATCACGAAAATTTCCAAAATGAAGTCGGCCGTATACACCACCGTTGGAATTCTTATTTTCCTGGTCTGTTCAGGAAGAAATATCACGTAAACCATACATATATCGAAAGATAAGATCGCTATTTATCCGATTATATATAAAGCATTTTCGTATTGAATGAAAAATATAACAAAATAAAACTATAATCCGAGAAGAGATCTGTGAGAACATCGCGCCGTTTCGGCAGACATTTGCAAATGTTCAAATACCTGGAAGAATCATACGATTCCTTGAGAAATCTGACGAATTCACGAGATATTTTCTGTCAAATTTTCTGTCAAGGTACAGGTATATATCCATTGTTGAGAATTCCTACGATCGTATACGTTTGGTAAATTTATTTCCAAATATTCCACTATTGTCCGACACCAACTTGTCAGAATTTCCCTCCTTCTTTTCTGTTTGATTTCTCCAAACAAACCCGCGATGAATGAGGCAATCCGATTGGCTCGCCTTGTGACGTAAGCGCTCTTATCCAATCCACTTGCCCAAAACAGCGGGCTTATCAGAAAGATCGTTTCGTGAACACTGTTTTCAATCCAATCAAATCTTTCGTTTCACTGGCCATCCGATGGTGATTCTACTACGAGAAGAAAGCTGAATGAATGGGCTTTACATTGATACGTCATTCATTGAAATCGGTTCAGGGAAACGGAGCACGGACGCGATTGAATCAGACGAGAAAAAAAAAAACACTTCTGCTTCATTATTTTGCGTGTAATATAATCACTATCAACGGAATTTCTACCAGATAAAAACGTTAATTTATAAGTTATATGTGGATGAAATAAATTGAGGAAATTGTCATCTTTATCCTGGGAATGGATACTACAATCAGCTATAAATTTTACCAGCCAGAGATTACGTACATCTGAAACCAGACCATGACAATTTCGATGTTATTTTTGTTGAAGCTTTTTTTTCAAACAGATAAAAACATGTTTTCATGAAATTTGCATGCATAATTTCATGTATATAATTATAAAAATAACACAAACACAATTTCTGATGCTTGTGTATTTCATGGAGATATAAAGTTTCAAATTTTATTCACTTTCATAAACAAAATATTTTTGAAATGAACTTTTGGTCGACAGCTTCTGTGATGGACATTTGTGCACTGCACACATTGCGACTCAGCTGTGGAGCTACTGGAACTGAGGCCAGAAATGATGCTCGGTACTGAATGAGTTAAGAGCTAAAAAATGTACCACATCCATGATCACCTCAGGGGTTAGTCTGCATGACCTCAGGAACTACAAGGCCGAGGTCCGTACCTCCATCTGTTGGTAGTATGGCATAGCAATAGCAGGTGTAGATTTGAGCAATAAATATTAAACATTTATAAACAATGTTGGTATTTATTATCAAATCAAACCTGCTATTACTTTGATTGCCCAACCCATCCTCCCCTCACTCTACGGCCTTGTACAAAACACACCTACATGTATAGGCTGCAGTAGAAAAAGAGGACTTCATGGGGCGCATGCGCAGAGTAAACCAGCTGAGCTCCCTAAAGGTAACTTTTATTCTGCAAAGGATCTCCTAAAGGAGGATATAAGGCATAGCAATAGCAGGCTTGATTTGATAATAAATACCAACATTGTTTATAAATGTTTAATTTCTATGGAAATGATGAACAATATGAGAAAAGTACAGCATTCTTTGGGATTTGCACAAAAACCCCAGTGAACAGAAAAACCACGGACAAGCCCCATCCGACATTTAGTTTCAGGCCAGAGCAATAAGATCACAGCTTCAGGGGCCGCGGAGCAGGGGGGGGCTCCCACTTTTCGGAGCTGTAATGTTATAAGCCCTATCTAGGGGCGACTTCAGCCCCCCCACTTTATGGTCGAGATAGGGGTCCGCCCCCCACTTTTGAATATGCTCCGCGGCGCCTGAGCTTTACAACTTGTTTTTCTCAGCTATGTGCATACATAATAAGATAAAAAATCCAGATATACTGTATCATTCTGATTGTCCATCCATCGGATCCATGTGGTGAATCCATCCGTTCGTTCCGTCTGAAATTTGTTTCTGGGCGAAAATTTGTAACCGTTCATCGAATTCTTCTCAAACTTGGTATACACATACCATGCCATGAGGTTTCCCGAGGGATTGCATTTCAACGACTTAAGCCAACAGGTGATCCCACCTAGTGGTAAAATCCTTTTTTGCATTTTCAGGCAATAACTTCAGAACCTGTCATCAGATTCTTTTCAAATTTGGTATCGATATACCATGCCATGAGATGATATGTTGCTTGGGATTGCGTTTCGCCCACTCGCGCTTAGAGGTGGTGCCCCCTGGTGGCAAAATCCGAAATTCATTTCCAGGTGATAATTGGGGAATGCTCATCAGATTTTTTCCAAATTTGGTATTTATATACCATGCCATGAGATGTCCCTTTTGATTGTGATTCGCTCACTTGCGCTTACAGGTGGAACCACCTGATGGCAAAATCCAAATTTGGTTTCCAAATAACAACTTGAGAACCACTCATCACATTCTTCTCAATTCAGTTTGCAGATACCACGCCATGAGATGTCATTTGGGATTGCTTGTCCACTTGTACCTACATATCATGCCACCTGGTCGCAAAATCTGAATTTGGTTTCCGGGCAATTGATTGAGGATTCCTCGTCAAATTTGATATGCTGATCAATACCATGCCGTGAGATGTGGCTTGGGTTTGCATTTTGCATGCGATAACGCTATGCTATGCATCCAAACTTCCACACACATAAAAACATCTTGGCCTGGACTGTATACATGTACATACAACTTTTTTTTCTGAGGGTCCCCAAAAATACTGAAAAAGTGTTCTTCCCCGAGGCCGTCTAACAGCAAGACAATTGCAAAGAAATAAGCTCTCATAATTACACACATATAAGACAATTCTTAACAAGAAAAGAGGATATATATAATACTGTTAAGGGACTGAGGGTTGTAGCACCTCTGCTGCCTCATGTAAATATTCCCTTCCACAACTATTCAGTATTAGAAAGTAGAATATTAACTTTGAAGAGATAGATAATACATGTATTGGAATAAACCTGTGTGATTCTTCTTTTGCAGATTTACTGGTTTACAGTCAAAGAATCTGTCTTCATGGATTCCAACTGGTGGATCAGACATCTCCAGTGGTACCAGTCAAATGGACACGAGGTGGACAATGCGATGGACATCCAATGGTCAAACTCAGTGTTGCCAATCTGTCCCTCTTGGGCAACATGCTCCTGGGGTATGTGGACACCAGCTTCAGCAACCCTGGTTGAATGGTCAGAGCGTCAGAACCAACATAAGAGTACATTACAGACCCAATGCTGCCAAAAGGATAAAGAAGCATGGAATCCATAAAATGATTCAGACTGATGGTGGTCTGGCCACTCTATGGCGCAGATTTTTGAAAGGTCGCCATAACTTGGCTGTGTACGAAGATTTCCGACCGTTATTGAAAGAGTTTCAAAAACCACCTCGGAAAGTTAAATGGTGATTCTATTAATAATCAAGGATTGCAGTAACTACTCCATACACAATTTAGAACTAAACATTGTTAAACAAAGCCGAACTCTGTGAGTGGTTCGTAGAATGTGTTGAAAAGCGAAATGGGACTAAAGTTTGACAAAAGATTCGATACGATCCTCATTCATGGGCCTAGTGATGGATTATTGTTGCATTTCAAAATTGTGGATTCTGCCAAAAAACCCCCACTAGAAGTACATGTAAAACTACTGGATCGACTATATACATGTATTAACACAAAACGGATCAAAACAGGGGAAGGTAATTATGTTGAGCATGCTTAAGAGTACACACAAACATGTACAAGACCAGAATTGCAGGAGTCACCATTTATATGCGAAATAATCAGTCATTTGTGCATTTTCATAGACATAATTTTGGAAATAAATATGTCCCCCAAACGCTGAGTGGCTGTTATCGATTTCTCAAAATCTGAAAGCAGTTCCTATCTCTATAATCTGTTAGCAAGTCTGCCAGGAATTACTGAGGGGCGTCATCTATGTTCACCCAGGCCTTGCAGTGATAGGCAAGCAGATACTTGCGCTCGCATATATGAGTTTGAGAAATGTAGTCTGTTGCTCGCCTGCATCCTTTCATACTAGCTTTGTTTAACATGGCTAGACATAATTGAGCTTTATTCGCCTTGAAAATCCAATCCAGGAGGGCAGTTGACTGCTCGCCTGGGATTTCCTCTCCAGTCCAGGAGAGCAGTTGACTGCTTGCCTGCGACTTCGTCTCCAATCCAGGAGGACAGTGACTTACATGTAACTGCACACCTAGGATTTCTTCTCCAATCCAGGAGGGCAGTTAACTGCTCGCCTGCAATAATCCAGAAGGGTAGTGGATGGCTCCCCTGCGATTTCCGCTCCAACCAGGAGGGCAGTTGACTGCTTGCCTGTGATTTCTTCTCCAATCCAGGAGAGCAGTTAACTGCTCGCCTGTGATTTCCTCATTACAAGGTTGGTTAACCCATGTATATAGATTGTACAACAAGAAAACACACAAAAATCTTTGATTTCTCTGTTACCCAACCATCCTTCTTATCTACATGTATCTCATATAGATCTATGTGGATATAATTTTGGAAATGAATGTCCCCAAAATTCCCACCTGTTGACTTCCCAAAATTTAAAAGCAGGTCCCATCTCTAGAATCTGTTAGCAAGTCTGCCAGGAATTACTGAGGGACTGTCATCTATGTTCACCCAGGCCTTGCAGTGACAGGCGAGCATACGAATTTGAGAAAAGTAGTCTGTTGCTCGCCTGCATCCTTTCATACTAGCTTTGTTTAACATGGCTAGACCTGATTGAGCTTTATTCGCCTTGAAAATCCGATCCAGGAGGGCAGTTGACTGCTCGCCTGGGATTTCCTCTCCAATCCAGGTGAGCGCAGTTGCGATAATCCAGGATGGTAGTTAACGGCTCCCCTGTGATTTCCTCTCCAATCCAGGACAGTTGACTGCTTGCATGTGGTTTCTTCCCCAATTCAGGAGAGCAGTAGACTGCTCGCCTGTGATTTCCTCTCCAATCCAGGAGAACTGCTCTCCTGTGATTTTCTCAGGACAAGGCTGGTTCACCCAAGCATCTAGATTGTATAACAAGAAAACACACAAAAATCTTTGATTTTTCCGTTACTCAACTGTCCCTAGCCATGCTAGCTATTCCGACCAAGGGGACAATCCGGGGCCCGGCCCCCCAATGTGAAAAGAGGGGGGCCAAGGACCAGTTTGGCCCCCTCAATAATTGTAACTGATGTACATCGAAATGGGTCAGATATGTGTAGAGAACCGTCTGAAATTCCAAAAATTTCCGGGGGAGTACCCCCCGTCCTCCCGATCACATCTTCAGAAGCCCCAAGTATTGACCGTGTTTACATTTGAAACACTGGAATATGCGATAATGTCTCAACTTCTCCATGAAGTTCGTTCTGTCTAATCAACGAACAGCACATTGTTCATCAATATTTTGTGTTTGTGAAGCTCTCCGCCTATTTCGCCGACAATTAAACTTTACTGGACATTGCAGCCTTCAGGCACTCGTTCTGTAATTCCTTGTTGTGTGTATACCGGAACAATATAT